>VZRI01012543.1:30007-55026 GCA_013397515.1 Upupa epops | reverse complement strand
CCCCCCCCCCCCAAGTATTAGCAGCTTTTCCTCCAAAAAAGCACTAGATGGTGCCCCTTTTCTTTGCGTGTCGCGGAGCCGGATTTTCCCAAGAGAGGTGCTGCTGCCCTGCCGTGAAGATCACCGGGCACAAAAACTTGTAGGGTCTCTTCATCCCTTAGCAGAATTAAAAGCCGACGGTAAATCTCTTTTACTTCTTTCAAGCATACCCGTGGTAGAACCATATTTAGGAGACTGTCTTCTTCATGATGAATGATTCACCAGCAGTAAAACAATTTTTTAAAAGAAGTGTTTGAACCAAAAAGGAGGAAAAGCAGGGCATGTATCCCTCTCCCTGCTTTCAGTAGCCCAACACTGCGGCATCACAGACAATTTGCAGTATTCTGAAAAGAAAACTTTTCAGATGAAGGATCTTTAATTAGATGTTAGCTGGGAAATCTGACAAATAGGAATCTTGTTAATTTGTTAGTTTTATTACAACCCTTGGTCTTTAAAAGACTGACGAACCTTTTGTAAACAGAATTGGTATTACAGATCAATATTTTTCTTTTAAAATAAAGTGCCAAATAGGAATATAGCCGACCCTGGTGTTCTCCATGTTCTGTCAACTTACACTATATATTTAACAAAAAAAAAAAAATCATGGATAGTTGTGGTTAGCACATTTGTTTGAAACTTGAATGAATAACTGGTTAAAAAAGGGTATTACCTATATGCGTCTTGATGTCTTTCTGCATTGGAATAACTCTTTACTTGGTACTTGTCATCTTTCGGTTTGATACATTGTAGTTCTTAACAGAAGAAACAGATAATGTGATGTCAAATTCAAAATAAACCTCAAATAAAACATTTGCTTGCTAGGAATGGAACTTTGTGGAGGTATTAAACCCCTCGTTGTGAAACCCCTAAAATTTAACCAAACAATTATCTTTTTGTCTATTTATTTATGTATTTGAAATGACACAAAAATAAACATTATTAGAAGTAACCCAAGATAAATTAGTGCAGGTTTGTCATTTCTTACTATTTTTGTAAATGGTCCTTAGAAAATTAGGTCTGTTGGCATCTGGGAACAAAAATTCAACTGGGAAAAGAAGCTTTAATATGAAACAGAAAGTATTATTCCCATGCTCTTGCTGCCCTGTCATATGTCATGACATGTGGCAGGTTGACTGCTCATTAATTCTATTTATATCAGTATGATAATACACCCCACTGAGTACACATGTGTTAAAAAATTCATAAATTATGTTTAGTGCCAGCAGATATACATAACGTGCCAAAAGAAGACTATTATTTAAAGACAAAACTGGTAAACAGTCAAACACGAGAAAGTCTTTTTAATGTTGGTCCAGTACATTGTGTATCATCAAACTGAAATTTAATTGCCTTTACTTGCAGACTCTGTCTCCAGCAATGCAATATCCCATGCACCTCTATATTTTTTCACAACTTGCAAAAGCAGCAGCTTTTACTGAAAGTAATTGGAATTTCAGCAATTACTGTAAATGTCAATTATCTCAAAGCAGTAGCTATAACAATGTGAAACATTTAAAAGGAAGGTTTACTTTGACCTTCACATATTTTTAAGGTTCTTTTACACACACTGAAAGCTCTAGTCTAAATATTAAAAAATTCAAATGATAACTATATTTGGGAGAGATATGCAGTCTGGCCTGAATATAATGAATCTTTGTTGTAAATTTTAAGCTAAAGAATAGCCCCAAAATAGTTCATTATACACTGCTTGTATATTTTTTAAACTTTAAAATGCCTTTTAAACTACCACAATTTAAAAATAATGATTGCAAGTAGTTAATTTTGTGTAGGATGTGAAAGTAATCTCAGAATATTAAAATGGATGTGTCTGCATTGTAAAATCTGTTTGTTCAGAATGAAAATGGTTTTGTACATGCAATTGATTTTGAATATCTTCTCGGCCTTGTGTTGGGATTATTAGAGTAACAGACATGTGCTTTTCATCTAACAGAAAATAGTTATTAATTTCGTTGAATTCCTTAATTAAAAAATACCTTAAAAGTGACACTTATAATTTAGAAATGTGTTTCAGAACTTCAGAAATTATCACAAATTATTGTAAACTAATGGTACAGGTGTTAAGACCACTGACAATTTCAAAATTGTTAGCAGAAGGTACAACATGGTGCCCATTTATTTGCAGCTATTGCAATAGCAGTCATCCTCCTGAGTCAGCACAAACCAAGCTGCTTTTCATATCTTTTTAGTGCTTCACTGCATTTGGAAAACAATTTCCAAACTTTTTAAAACCTCCAGTGTTGTAGTGGAGAACAGTGAGAAGGGGGCTGTGTCTTGACTAAATTTAAAAAAGATATATGATGAGAGTTGGAGTTTTTGTATGTTGTAAAGGGCAAATAGTTACCCTATTTCTCCTCAGTTTTAAGGGCTATGAACAGGAGCAGGGTGAAGTGACTGGCCGGAAATCACAGAGGACCTTTCTAATCACAAAACCATCCTAATGTGTATAGCAGTAGTGAATAGTTTTGACTTCTGATAAAGGACAAAGAGGGAGCACAGGTGCATAGTGGTACAAAGCTGTTTCTTCTGCATATTGTGAAGGAATGATGATTTTCCTGGGTGTTGGTGGACAAAAACTTTGCCCTTTGTTTTTGGCTGTGCTGTCAAATGTGCCAGCTGAGCTGACCACTGCCAGGCCATACAAGTGGCTCAGTTATACCCATCAATGTAATGGTTATAAGGGGATGGGCATTTTCTCTTTCTTTGATTGAAAAGGCTGGTTTGAGGAAACTGAAACTTTTTTGCAGGCAGGTATCAATTTCAAAGAAACTTTAATCAGTAGAGATTTGTCAGCCCTCGGATGGAATTTCTGGTCAAGACCAGAAGGAGATGGCAAGGTTGGAGTATCAGGTAGCGCACTTGGTCAGGGCACTCACCTGGAATGTGGAAAATCAAGGTTCAGGCCTAGGGACTTGAACGTGTCATTTACAGAGTGGATGCCCTGAACACAAAGCTCTGAGCTGTTGCTTGCTATCCATTAACTGTTTACACAAGTAGAGTCACACTCTTGAGACTGATGTGTCCTTGCTGTGTTGGACTAACCTGGGACCCAGTGGCTAAGGTACTGGTGTTAAATGGGAGAGTGGCAAATCGGGCAGCAGCACCGAGTGCTTTATCTGCCTAGCTTGTCAAGACTCTCTGTCCATATCCTTCTCTGGTATAAAATTCAAAAGGGCATGGTCACAGGGAGGAATGGAACATTTCAGAAATATTGTAAAAGACTTGCAAAATGTGAAACCTGCTTTTCCCATCCCACTGTAATCCTCTGCTATAGAAACAAATTTCAAAAATCCACTGAATTCCTGGGAGCAAACTGTGATTCCTGTAACACAATTTGTGAACTGCTGAAGAATTTACTGAATGTGAGATTCATTTTAAGTATGAGAGATACGGTGTTTTATTGAGATAGCTTTTAAAAATGAAATGCTTTCTGAATTGTAAGAAACTTTGTAATAATATAAACAAAGCTTTTAATCTTGGTAATGGTAGCAGCAAATTATATACACCATCTAATTTTGTCAGATGATAATAGTTGTAGTTTTTATCTTCAAAATCAGGTTGTGAGTGCTAGAGGGGAATAACTGTTCATAGCAAAAGCTAAGTTAATTCTATGTTGTCTTCTGTTGCTGGCAAAGAAGCCTCTTTCTTTTTTTTTAGCTCATGTCCTGTTTTGTTTTGTTTTTTTCTCTAAAAAAAAGAATCATTTCATACAGCAGTTTATTTAAATACAGAAAAGAATCATATTACAAAGATCTCTCATTATAAGCTTTCCGAAAGTTTGCTATGCACTTTCATGTAAAACTTGGACTCAGTACAGAACTGCTGTACAATCATTTTCATCTGAGATTTGAACATACTGGAAGAACTAGAGCAGTTCTTTCTTCTATGCTGTCATTTTTTTCCCTTGGAAATGATGAGCATATGGCAACCACCCTCACTGGATTCTCAAACAACAGGAGGGACCTTATTTCGATTCCTACATCCTGTCATCAGTGAATCCCATGATATTTTGTTCTTGCAAGGCTAAAGATGTGATTCGCATTTGCCATAAGGACAGAGCTTAATGTGATGCCATTTTACCACAGGAGCCCTCAATCAGTTAATTAAACATGATATAAATCACTGCATGTATTTGTAAAGTAAGATTAATATGGCAAAGTCAGAGTAATGAGTAATCTTCACCATTGTCTGAGTGCGAATCACTGATATGAAGATTACCCTTTTTGAAACAAGATATCTTTGAGTGGGTTTTGTTGGCTTAATCCCTCAGACTGCTTTGTGCAACTCGAAACCCAGAGCTGTCATCTTTAGCCAAAATTTCAGCCATAACTTCCTCAGCTTTCACCCAATCATTTAAATCAGCATTCATAATACTTAGAAAGATCAAACCTTTCAGCATACCACAAGGCTTCTTCATACCACCTGGGACATTGGCAACATGTTTAATAAATATTTCATTTCATCACGGAGATTCTTCTTTTGCCTTTTTTTCTAGGGGATTTGCAGCATGCCCACAGCAGCACATTCCGTCACTGCAATCACTTAGGTTTACAGCCTTCATAAAAGGGTTTTTTAAATGTTTTTTTTTTTCTATTTTGAAGTGCTATGAAGCCTTGTTAAACTAGCGCAATTAGAGACACACAAGATAGGTGCTCTGGAAAGATCAAAGCCTTCCTAAAGACAGCTCTGTAGGATTCTGGTACTCAGTTTACAGAGTAGAGATGTATAAAGCCACTCATGAAAGAATCCCGGAATGGTATGAATTTGATGGATGGACCACTCGTTGCATAAGTATCTGGCTGGCTGGTCGCACCCAAATTGTTGTGATCAGTAGCTCAGTGTCCAAATGGAGCTATGTGACAAGTGCTGTTCTTCAAGGGTCAGTACTTGGACCAGTGCTATTTAACATCTTTGTTGGTGACTTGTCAGGGAATTGAATGCACCCTCAGTAACTTTGCTGACAACACCAAACTGTCTAGTGAAGTCAACATGCTGAAGGGAAGGGAGGCCATCCAGAGGGACCTTGACAGACTTGAGAAGTGAGCTGTGTAAACTGCATGAAGTTCAACAAGGGCAAGTGCAAGGTTCTGCACCTGGGTCAAGGCAATCCCATGCACAAATACAAATTGAGAGGAGAAAGGATTGAGGACAGCCCTGAGAAGAAGGACTTAGTAGTGGTGGTGGAATAGTGTGTCCAGCAGGACTAGGGATGTAATTCTTCCCCTGTACTTGGCACTGGTGAGGCCTTCTCTCAGATACTGTATGCAGCTCTGGGCCCCTGGCTTTGACAAAGCAGGTCCAGAGGAAAGCAACAAGGCTGTTGAAGGGACTGGAGGAATAGTCTGTGGAGTTGAGGCTGAGGGAGCTGGGGTTGTTTAGCCTAGAGAAGAGGAGATACTGGGTGGGACCTTATCACCCTCTGTAACTACCTGAAGGGAAGTTGTAGACAGGTGGGGTTCCTGCTCTTCTCCCAGGCAACTAGTGATAGGATGAGAAGGCAGGGCCTGAAGCTGCACCAGGGAAGGTTTAGATTAGATGTTAGGAAGCATTTTTTTACAGAAAGGGTGATAGGACACTGGAATGGACTGCTCATTGAGTGGGTGCTTAAGAAAAGTGTGGACATGGCCCTTAGTGCCATGATCTAGCTGATGTGGTGATATCAAGTCATAGGCTGTACTTAATGATCTCAGAGGTCTTTTCCAGCCTAAATATTTCTGTGATTCTGTGAATTACTGAGGGAAATAGCCAAAAAATGTAATTCCCCTTTGCTAGGAAGAAACTTCAGACCTGTGAGAATAAATCTGTGATTCTGTTTCAGTTAGGAGATGTGTGCATGTGTGTATGAGAGGAAAGGGAAAGGGACAAAATGATGGTATGCTTGTTCTTGAACCACAAGGAGGAAAGGTATGCTTCTGCTGCAGGATGTCAAAGATCATGAGCAGAGAGTGTAGTACTTGTTCCAAAAGCCATAGGAGAGAGATGTACTGGAGGCTGTTCCCTTTTCCACACGTTATGTACAGACTAAGCAGTATGTGCCACACTCTCAGTGACTGTCTAATTTGCACCGATTGAGTTTGTGTATCTTCAGATGTGGGTGATCTATGTGCAGCAGCTTTTTGAGTTGTTGTTCTCTATTCTGGTGCCTCTGCTTACTCTTAGTTGATACAGCACTTAGGGACTTGACTTAATAAGCCTGAATGCAGCAGTTTAAGAGCAGGTAGAGCCAAGCCTTAAGGTCAGGGATTTCTGTGTCTGTTAAAGGAGACCCCTTGTCTGACCTTTGTGTCTGTCCCGATGGCCTTCAGAAAACCAGTAGATCCTGTACAACTGAAAGAACTGTCATTGCCGCTGGAGATTTGAAAGGTCTGTGTTTGCAAATGCATGAATGATGAAAGTAGAAAGGGTAACAGGAGACTCCCTGTCATACTCATAGCTTCTCTAAGCTGCAGGTGCACAAACATAAACATTTTTGCTGTGCTGAGCTTTCTGTGCTCTACAGCAAGTTAAACCAGTCAGAACCATTAAGAATTGAGACTGTTTCATCTGCCCTGGTGCTTTTCTCTCATTCCTGTTGCTTTGAAGATCACACATTCCGAGGGTTTGTTTTTGATGCAGCAGTGATGTTTTAATAAACATGATTGCGATACTGATTTGTGGGCAGCTATTCGAGTTGTAGTCTAAAGCTGTGCATACATGATCTTATTGTACCTCGAAAAATGGCCCGTTTAAAGATCTTCACTTTTCTAGGATTTCTGTCAATATAATTTTTGTGATAAAGATTTTCATCATATCAAAACCATATGACACTAACAAGCTATAAGATAAGAGGCATGTTCTCCTTTGAACAAGTATTTCTAAATGTGTTACGATTTGGGATTTTTATCATAAATGGGGTAGTTAGAAAGAGTAAGTAAAAAAATCCTAAGGGGGATAAAGGTTATGAGCTAACCTTAGAAAGGAAGCTTCATACTGTGTTAGAAAAGACTCTGGGGCTGGGTTAGACCTGTAGGTAGACATGCTGAGTTTTTTGCTGTGACCTGTTGTGAGTGTTGCTCCTGTTAAAGGCTGCAGGATTTCACCTATTTTTGTCTCTCTCTCATTCTGAACTCTAACCAGCAGGGGATAGAAAAAGTTGCCATTTCCATCCACTCAAAAGTCCTATAGCAGACTGAACTGTCCTGAGTTTTTCAGTTTTCTGTTTAGAGTTTTTTCCTCTTGCTGCTTTTTCTAGGACCTATCATTCTCATACACCACCAGTTACAGCTGTATTTACTTATTGTGTGACTTCTATGGTTCTTCCAAACCTGTATTACCTTTTATTAAACCTGCAACATATATACCAGTGTTCATTCTTGTTCTTCTTTTTGCCCAGTGGGTCATACAGTTTGGTTAGCCAGCACCATCAAGCCCTGAATAGGTTTTCTTTGTTTATTCCTTTCTACACTGTTGTGTTTTTTGTTACCTCTAACCTAAAATTCCTTGTCATTTATGATGGAAACTTGTAAAATGCAAATGGTTTACTTAGAGGATTAGAGTTGATGTGAAGGATTAGTGCAGAGCTAAGGAATCTCCCTACAAGATAGTTGGATCAAATCCAGCCTGCACAAGTTACTACAACTTGTAGTGAGTGAGGGGAATGTACGTTTTCATTAGTTTGGGGAATTTTCCTGTAGAGTCACTGAAATCTTGGAACAGTTTTGTTTTACTCAGGTTTGTAAGCTTTTGGGACTGGAGCACTACAGTAATTTTATTTTAATGTGCGCATCCCAGTGAATTTTACCACCGGTGCCTGAGCATTCAAGGAAAAGGCACTTGGAGCCAATAAGAAATTAACGTACAAAATAGGAATGTCCCTGCACATTTCCAGCCAGGAAGGGGAAACAGCACCACAGGACTTTTTCTGTCCTCACAATCAGCGCAGCTCAGCACACAAAGAGAAAACCTGTTTCTGATACATTTGTGGAATTGAGTGACTTCTTTGAGTATTGAAAAGATGGTGACCACAAGGTCACATCCTGCTCATAGGTTCTCAACAGAATTGTTTACCAGAACGAAAATCCTCAAAGGCACACATGTAAGATTATTGCCTGTGTGCTGTCCCATGTCAGTGTGAAAAATTCTGTGTGTAGCTGGGAGCAGGCTAGTTCAGAGTACCTGAAAAACCTTCTCTCTGGATGGGAGAAGGCTGGGTGATGTGGGAAGAGTGGTGTGAATTCCTCGTGTTTAAAAGGTTCCTCTTGAGCAGTTGTTTCCCCTCCACACTGGTACTAAGCATTTCCTTTAATACTGAGTAGCAGATGCTGGGGTGGTTTCAGATGGAACGTTCCAAGGATTAGAGTTCAGGTATTAAACCTTCTTTCTGGGCTAGAGTTAGAGCAGCCCATGGTGAAGGTGCCTTTGTTTGTCAATCCAAATCTTTGATATGAAAGTGAGAAAAGATGAGCTCAAAAGCCATCAGCATCTCTGCTCAGTTGCTTTACACTAAATGTGTTCTGATTTCCTGTCATGTTTTTTTGTAGCTTTGTAATCTTCCTTATTGTAAGATTGAGGTAGGCTTATGGGGCTGTGCTGTTGGAATGTGTTACCTGAATTTGCCTTGGAAAGAGTTGGGAAATGCAGTCAAGGCTGCTCCATTCCACTAGCTGGAGTGCATTGAGGAACCGACTCAACTGTGGTGTTTGTCAGTAATGCTCAAGTAGGCTTTAGTGGCTTTTGCATTACCTAGTAATTTCTTAGCAGTGTAATAAAAAGCTCTTTAGAACATTGCTACGTAGATTAATATAGAAAGTGCTTGTGATACTTTTATACACAGGGAGTTTAATACTTGGAAGCAAGAGCAAATTCATTGCAGGCAATCCTATGCTCTAGTACCCAGGAGTGAAAGAATGATTACAATAACCTCTGGGATTTCTTCTCAAAAGTGATTCCTGAAAACACCCACGAAGTATTGGGCACAAGAGAGTATTGTTTTCTTCTGATGTGGCATCACAGAAACATATTTTACTTTGGGAGGTGGGAGGGGTTGAGGGGGAGAGGAAACTCAAGAGACATTAATGTTTAATGTTTTTAATTTTGTAAAATGAACAACAAAAAAGGATACGGTTTGTGAGTGCCTTTGAGATTGTTTAAACTCTGGCAGCTTGCTGTCAGATGAGATGCTAAAAGCCAGGAAGGAACTGAGGGGCACACTGGGTAAGCTGCTGCTATCTCACCTTTGGCACTCTAAGCTGATGGAAGAGTGAAATAATGGTGAAACAAATTTGACATACCTTGCCATGGCCTTGCTACAATGACTTATGGCACCTTGAATTAAAGGCAGGCAGGTATATTCCTTATATAAGCTTCTAGCTGTTAAAAAGCTTATTTTCCTGGCCAGTCCCTGGAATAAGGACTACATTAAGTGAGCCTTTGCTTCACTTACCCTTTCCAGATTGCCCTCCTCTGCCCTGCAGAGCATGGCTGTGACTGAGAACTTCTGGCAGACAGTTCAGAAGCTCTCAGGGATGGGGAGTAATTCCCAGAGGACCCTGACACTTTGCTTGGCTTAGCAAGGGTGCATTAACCCCTGGTAAATGCTGAAGAGAGTCAGTCAAGTTATGCAGGTTAGAACAGTGTCTGTATATGCACTGCATGGAGGTGCTCAGGAAATACCACTGCTTTTCTGTGGCAGTCTGAAATTTGAGCAGATAATTTCAAGGGGAAAGTAAATTCAGAAACAAAAACAAAACAGTTTGGAATCTTACAATTGGTTGGTTCAATAAAATATATCTGGTATCAAAAACCAGCAAACAGATATCATCAGTGCATGCTATTAAATAAAAGCAAAACAAGAAAATAAAACTGGTAATTACTTTACAGAATTAAACAATTTTACCCTTTGAGAGTGTGGCATCGAAGCTTTTACTGTGAAACTCAATTTTTGGCAGATAAGAAAGTATCTGCAGATATTTCTTACTTGTATTTGAGGGTGACTGATTGCTTTAATTTGTGGGGTGTAAGTGTTCAGGTTGGTAGTATCCATCTGGTGCATACAACTCTCGGTGGTCAGGGCATTATAATACTGTGCCTCACTGGAGGTTTTCCTGGAAGGGGATACAAGAATTGCTCCAGCACAGATCTGACACCAGTGAGACTGTGGCAAAGGAACAGATGTTGCAGTAGGTGAATAATAATCTGCTATTATGGGAGTGTGTGGGGGGGTGAGCTTATTGCAAACTATAACACCAAGCTCAATTGGGTGTGCACTGGTTTATACTGCACCTTCACTTGGGCCATCTCTTCTAGGAGGCATGGAACCCAGAACTAAGATTGGGGCATCTTGTCATTAAAACCTGCAAGAGGCTTAGGTAGAAAAAGCTTGTCTGCATATAGCTATCTACTTCCCAGTGTGGAGCTTTTTATGGTGTTGGAGTCTGTGGCTTGGTGAGCCCCTGACCCATTTTCTCCCTGGAATCCCTGTAGGAATAAAAAAGATTTGCACTGGTATGGCTCAGGCTGTACTCACTTCTGTGTATCTCTCCCAATTTGCTCTGTACCCCACATTTGGGTCCAGAATTTACTGACACATCAATTCCTAAGGGACAGTGTGATGCAGCAAATATTTGTCATTCAGGATAGAGTAGTACTGGAATTTATGTTACTCCTCTGGCAAATACCTGGGAAAATACAGAGGGTGAAGCCATGCTGGTAATTATTTTACATGGGTGAGGATGGAGGGATTCCAGAAGATCAAAGAATCATTAGGATTGGAAGGGGCCTCAAAAGATCATCCAGTCCAATCCCCCTGCCACAGCAGGATCACCTAGACCAAGTTGCACAGGAACATGTCCAGGCGGGTTTTGGACATCTCCAGAGAAGGAGATTCCACAACACCCCTGGGCAGCCTGTTCCAATGCTCTTTTACCCTCACTGTGAAGAAGTCCTTCTGATATTTATATGGAACCTCCTACATTCCAGCTTGCACCCATTGCCCCTTGTCCTGAGGTCACCCCTCAGTCTGCTCCAAGCTAAAGAGACCCAGCTCCCTCAGCCTTTCCTCATAAGGGAGGTGTTCTGTTTCCTTCATCATCTTTGTCAAGATCACCTTGAATAATGAGGGGAACAGTCCACGTAAAGAATGGAATAATAACATTTTGTTGGTTTTCTCATGCAAATTCTGCTACACCAGCACCTGTGATCTCTGGTTTTGATGCCCATTGAAGACACTTTAATTTTCTTTCGGTCATCTCTTTGTCCTGTTTTGAGAGCTCCTCCCTGCAGTGTTATTGAAGAGTTGTGGTGCATTAGAACAGGCTTAAATCCATAGGTGCTTGTTTTTCAGGAATGGGAGAACAGCTCAGATCCACAGAAATGGAGTTCTAAAAAATGCACCATGCTTCTGTGAATCTGCTTAATTCTAACCAGTTTAATTTAGAAAAAAGCCTCTTCAGCAAATTACATTTTATGGCACCATTCCCGGTTGGTCTCACTTGCCATACAGATTCTGAATGGCAGTGCAGGTGAGAAGTAGACCTGAGCTATTCACCATAAGGCTGGCTGTGTTCAGCTGCTGGAATGACAGGCAACTTAAGGAGGAAATGATGTACTACTTTAGAAATGCAGAGCTGGATTTTGATTTGAAACCATATATCAGGTACCTTTCAAACTATATTTTAAAGTGAAGCAAGAGATGGGGTCAAAAGGAACTCATTGTCAACAGCCATTAGACCTCAGTTTAAATCTACTGCTCTGTTCATTTCCCAAGCAGGTACTAGCATGTTAAAAGTGGTGCCTTGTACTGAGCCCACAGGCAAGCTGAATACCAAAGTGCTGTCATACTGCTTCCACTTTTTCAGTCACTTCACTGAAGTTCTTCACACCTTTCCGTTCCTAGTCCCATCAGCCATATCACCATTCCTGTAGCAGGTACTGCAGGTACTGAGCATTGCAAAGCTTGCCACCTAGGTGCACTTGCATTTTCTTTGTCAGCACTGGATGTTTGCAGATGATGCAGAGGATTAATGGTTGGTCTTTTTCAATGTAAACAATTGGAAGTCCAAAACCAGAGGGTAAACTTTGTGAAATCCAGCTCATTGCCAGGCTTTTTTCCTTTTGAAATGACAGCTCCAAAGGAAGAAGACACTTGTACAGACAGTGAAAGCCTGTAGCAGTGGCTCCCTTCAGTGTGTGACAGATCAAAGCAGTCAGGACTACATGAGTAACAGTAGTGCTCTCCAGGAGAAAGGAGATCTTTCCCAGGATGAAGAAGCTGGTTCCATCTCCTGCACTTGCCAAGAGACACTATGATGCTTGTCATTCCTGTTAGCCCCCATTTAGGCAAACACTTTTCCTGATTTGGATGAGGCATTGCCTTTCCTTTATAACTCCTGTTTTCAAAAAGGGTAGGAAGGAGGAGCCAGGGAACTACAGGCCAGTCAGTCTCACCTCTGTGTTCCATAGGGTCATAGAGCAGATCCTCCTGCAGGCATTACTGAGACAGCAGAATGGTAAAGAGGTGATTGGGTACAATCAGCATGGCTTCACCAAGGTCAAATCCTGCCTGACAAACCTGGTGGCCTTCTATGGATCCTTCTATGGACTAATGGATGAAGGCTGAATGACTGATGTTTACCTGGACCTGAGCAAAGCCTTTGACACTGTCCCGCACCACATTCTGGTCTCCAAGCTGGTGGAACATGGGTTTGATGGGTGGACCACTAGATGGCTAAAGAACTGGCTTGATGGCTGCCCTCAGAGAGTGGCTGTCAATGGGTCCAAGTGGAGGCCAGTGACAAGCGAGTCCCTCAGGGATCAGTCTTGGGATCAGTCCTGTTCAGCGTCTTTATCGGTGACCTGCACAGAGGCATTGAGTGCGCCCTCAGCAAGTTTGCTGACCACACCAAGCTGTGTGGTGCAGCAGACACACCAGAGGGTAGAGATGCCATCCAGAGGGACCTGGATAGACTGGAGAGGTGGGAACAAGCCAACCTCATGGGGTTTAACAAGACAAAGTGTAAGATCCTGCATCTGGGGCGAGGCAATACTAAGCACAAATACAGGCTGGGCAGTGACTGGCTGGAGAGTAGTCTTGAGGAGAGTGAGTTGGGGATGCTTGTGGACAAAAAGCTCCACAGAAGCCAACAGTGTGCACTTGAGGCCCAGAAGGCAAACCGGATCCTGGGCTGCACCAGGAGAAGTGTGGCCAGCAGCTTGAGGGAGATGATTCTCCCTCTCTACTCCACTCTGGTGAGACCCCACCTGGAGTACTGTGTCCAGTTCTGGAGCCCTTATTACAAGAAGGATGTGGACATGCTGGAGCGAGTTCAGAGGAGGGCCACGAGGACGATCAGAGGGCTGTAGCACCTCTCTTTTAAGGCCAGACTGAGAGAACTGGGGCTGTTCTGTCTAGAGAAGAGGAGGCTCCGAGGTGACCTTATTGTGGCCTTCCAGTATGTGACGGGGGCTACAAAAAAAGCTGGGTAGGTGCTTTTTAGGATCTCAGGTAGCAACAGGACTAGGGGAAATGAAGCAAAGCTGGAGATGGGTGGGTTTAGACTTGATGTGAGGAGGAAGTTCTTCACCATGAGAGTGGTGAGAGCCTGGAATGGGTTGCCCAGGGAGGTTGTTGGTTGCCCCGTCCCTGGAGGTGTTTAAGGCCGGGCTGTATGAGGCTCTGGCCAGCCTGATCTAGGGTGGGGTGTCCCTACCCATGGCATGGGGGTTGGAAGTGGATGCTCCTGTGGTCCCTTCCAACCCTGACTGATTCTGTAACTTCTTCCCAGGGAGGGAAGGTTTGTGGAGTCTCCTTTTCTGGAGATCTTTGAAACCTGCCAGGACCTTGTCAGGGTGTCCTGCTGTGGCAGGGGGATTGGGCTAGATGATCGTTCAGGTCCCTTATGATTCCTGATGATTCTATGATTCCTGAGTGAAAATCCACCCATGAAATGCTTACAGACCTATGGATCTTCCCCAAAGGACGCTGCAGGTGCCCCTAATCTGTTCACCCTGGTTTCCCTTCCTGCGATAGCCCATTCAGATCTCCAGAATGAATCTCATAAATACTGAGCTGGGTTAAGGCACTGACACTCTCTGTTGATTAAACAAGCCCCTTTATGTTGTTTTATCCTAATCATGCCATTATGACAGGTTTACCTTCTTGCAAGGAGCCCTCTACTGCATTTCTTTTGTGGCCAGCTCAGCTTGCTTTGCTTTCCACTGATGTTGTCCTGTATTTAGTGTTTTGACTTTACGTGACCCTGACACTGTGAAGGGGGAGGAGGAGATAAAAAAAATGTATTGCTGATGGTTAATTCTATGCATTACTCTGAGACTGCATCCGCTCCAGCCACCTTTTTTCATGGTAATACTTTTTGTTAGCAATAAAAGAAATCAAGCTCTTTAATTATGATAAGCACAATAAATATCTTAGACAAATTGCTATCCTTTTAAGAATATTAGTAAACTAAGACCTTTGCACTCCTTGGCTAGGCTTGACTCTGCTGGTACACGCATTCATACCATCTGTACTGTGTGCTAATACAACTCCTTGTTGCCTGGTCTTCCTGGGAATGCATTATATAGATTGCAGCTGGTTCAGAACACAGCTGCCAGGGTCACGACTCACACTAAGATTAATCATTATGCCTGGGTTAGCTTCATTACTTCAACTACACATTACATTTAGCAGAGATTATGAGATGTTTCTTTTAACTTACAAGGCTTGGACTAACACCTACTCACCTCAGCAACACACTTTTATGGTGTGTTACTCTTGGTAAGTCTCCTAGAGCAGCAGAGAGGCTCTCTAGGTACTTTGCTTTCAGCTTGAGGAGAAAACAGAATTATGTGTATGAAATGTGTAGTGTTGGGGATTCCTCTGTCTCTGGGTTCACTCCTTGGATGCTGACTGATTTTTTTCCTAGTACATGCTGCCCATGACAGAGAAAACAGTGTGATGAAGGGAACAATGAAAATATCATCATCACCCCATTCCTGACTAACTTTGCAGTACATCTCCTCTGGCTTTCCTACCAGGTACTTCGGGTGATAGCCATCCAAAGCAATGTGGTTTCCTATGGAGGACAGCAAGCTAGCCACAGTGCTCCCACCATGCACGAAACTAAGATCATGAAACAACATGACATTTCCCAACAGAAGCCTAGAACATAAATTCAGCTAAAGGAAACGAACAGGAGTCTGACTACTACATTCCCTGAAGCTGAGCCTCTGAGGTCTTCTCAAGCATAAAGGGGAAAAAAGCCAAACCTACAGAAGACGTTTGAACGACACTGTGCCAGACGTATTCTGCATCAGACCTATGCAGAGGAGACGAGGTTACCTTTTTATGTACATAATGTTTAGGTTCCTGCCCCTAAGGTTGTGGAAAAAGCTGTTTTTGCGAAAGAAAACCCCATCACTTGTGTATAGGATAGAAAGTAAGAAAATAATTATTTATAAATTATTTCACATGCTGCAAATTACTAGAATGTTGTGTAGGCTTCTGTTTCACCAAGATGCTCAGTCTGGAATACAGTAAGGAAAAAATATCCCTGTGTCAGAGAGCTAGAGGATCTGACAGCTACTGAGTGGAAAAACATCCCTGTTTAAGGGGAGAAACAAATTTTCAGAAGTGTCATTTGGCAGATTATGGAGTAATAGGGCTTGTTTCTATGGTGAAAAAAGTTCTGTTTTCTAATGGGCATCGCAGACAGAGGTTAGTTTCTTGCCAGATTTTAGGAGAAGGTCAAACTTCTTTAAAAAAGTGTCTTGTAGCAGAAGGATGGCTTTATTTCACATAAAAATGAAGCATTTAGCTGAGATGCTTAAGCTAGGAGTCTGCTTGCTTTTGGCAGCCTACCCTGTCAATGATAAGAGAGACCCTTCCTCACAAGGGCAGCTGTGTCAGCAGGTAGGTTCAGCCACATTCTGTGGGTGTTTATTCCTCACCGCTGACTTTGAGGTTTAGGAAAGAAGCATCTCAGTTTCATGGCTAAGGCTGAGCCAGAGGAATCCAGTCTGTGACATAAATAAAGTTTAGACCTGTAAAAATCATGCACAGCAAAACTGGACCTGGTTGCATTCTTCATAATCTTCCAGGACTAGTCTGAAGGATGCTGGAGAGCATAGAACAGAATGATGGGCAGTACTTTGCCCTCTAAATGAACACACTGTGTGGTCTGTGCAAAAAGAGGAAACCTGTGAGGAGTCCTTTTTAAGAGGTCCTCATGCTAAAGCCTGGAAAAGCCCTTTCAGATGACCAGGATTGCTTTCAGGGCTCATCTGTGTGGCTGCTACCTCTGCAAGGTAGAGCTGAAGGAGCCAATCAGGCATTGAGTTAAGCCACAAAATCTAGTGAAGGATATCCATGTATCTGAGATTTTGTCTGGTCAGCGATTGATCTTCCTGCTCTATTTCAAGGTCAACTCAAGTCCAAAGTGCAGGAAGGAGCATAGCACCTTCTGGAAGTGTGTGTGTAGAGGAGCTCTACTCCTTCATGATCTCCAAAGTATTTGTTGGGATTCAGGGGTGAGTCCTCAAGGCTACCAGCTTGTTCGTGAAAGATGGGTGTCATCTTCTCACAGTTTTGCAGTTCAAAGTGTAGTCGTTGGTGGGTAGGCTTAGTGACTCAGGTCCTTTCTACATGTATTCTATTCCTCTGTACTCTATTAAGTTAAATTTCTGTGCTGCTTTTTTTTCTTTTTTTAATGGTCTCGAGATTATTTTCTTGTGCATGAGTAACCCTTAGTCATACATTTTTGGATCAGAACTGTAGTTAGTTTCTCCAATAAGAACTGCAGAACTCTTGGATGTTAGAAATGCTGAAGTCTTTTTCATGCATTGAATATACATTTTTATTTTTGCAAATTCAGTACTGCCTTTGATTTTAGTGAAAATTCTTCAGATTAACCTCTTCTTCCGGAAGAAATGGTAGTGTGCAGCATTCATATCAGTTGTTTTAAAGCTTTATATATATGTAGATCGAGGAGGCTTAAAGATGGGATTATGTGCCGCTCTTAAGCTCTACAGAAATAAGCATTTAGTATCAAGCCTGAACACAGAAGTGAGGAGCAATGATTGGTAACTTATCCTGGTGCCTAAGGGATGTGTGGCAGGAGGCTGGGCTACAACTCCACTGTCTGTCAGCAGATTTCCATGGGATGAATCTTACTCTGCTTCAAATTCCTCTGAGATCCTCCTGTGAACCTGAAATTTACAGGAGATGGATGTTTCTGGGGTGAATTACAAGCCTCTGCACCTGAAAAATGTGTTGCTGGTAACTCCAGCCCCTTCTCTGGGGTTCAACCTTCTTCTTGCCTTTTTACAGCAGAGGAAGATTATTTCCTCTGACTGCATGTTAGTTTTGTACGTTATTTACCATGTTGCTGCTGTGCAGTCATAAATTAATAAAGCAACGTCTTTGCTTGCAGCCAAAACGCTCTGCACTCTGGCTTCTTTTAATGTGATCATTTTGGAGTCAGAAGACAGGATATTTAGACAATGTCTTAAATCCCTTAAGATTCAGATGTTTCAGCTCAGTCCCCACCAGATCTCTTTGTAGGTCATTTATGTGCAATACCCTGGTTGCACCCATGGCTGTATTCAAGTGACCTAAATTGCGTTGAGGGTGGGAGAGGAAGGGGGGAGGGCAGGATTGGGGGATGGTGGGAACTTGGCTGTCTGAAAATCTCAACAAAATACGGTTCTCATTCCTGGAGAAATTAATTCAGAATCAGGTAGGTTTAAGAAATTCCCCAAATATAAATGAATAGATCAGTTTAGACAAGAAAAACTGCTAACATAGCAGTTAAAGATTGTGGCAGAAGATGCAAGTAGGGGTATGGTTCCAAAATATGGAGGCAAAAAAGGCTTTGCAGTGAGATGGTACTGTGTGATCTGCTAAATGAACTTAAATTGGCTGCATTGATATAAATTTATATGAGAGCGAAGGAATCTTCTGAAAGTGATGGTCCCATTAGCAAAGTGATATGCCCTTATTAACGTTGTGCAGCTGCAATAATCTTAATGGAGCAATCTAGTGTTCTTCCCAAAGGAAGATCTTATCTCATTTATATCTCATTTATTAATTGTCTTTCTGGTAGTTATGAGTTCATCTGATCCTGGGTAAGTGTGCATGCCGAGAAGTTTGATGATGCTGATAGGGAATGAATGGGTTTAATATAGGGTGTTGGGAGCTTAACAAGGGTCTGTATGGATCAACTGCTGCCTTGCTGTGTTTATGTATAGATTTCCATCTGCTTTTATTACAGAATAGAATAGAATATAATAAAATAGAATAGAATCATCAGGGATCAGAAGGGATGTCGAAAGATCATTTAGTCCAACCCCCCTGCCACAGCAGGACACCTAGACCACACTGGCTGTGTAAATACTTGGCTTGCATTGTAGCTTGAGTTAGTCACCTGTTACTGGTGTGCAAAGAAAGTGTTCTCTTCTTTAAGGTGCAGCCAAGTGGCATTTAAATGCTCCACCATCAGGAAACCTAAGAGAGATAAGGCAGCTGTGCACATCTGTGATGCTACTTCTGGCAAGAAGGTGAGGTAATGATTAATGGAGAAAGTGAAGTGGGTACAGCTGTAGAAAGCTCCCCTTTGAACTTTGCAAAGGTGCTAATACTGACTGCAGTAATCAGATATTTCTTCTCTGACCAGTACAGTATGACTGTGTATCATATTTAGTGTTAAGTAATCCAGTAGGAACAGGATTACTCATTCTTCTTATGATACCTGGTTAGAAAACAAAACAAGACCTGCCATCCCTGATTAGATGGGAAATACAAACTATTCTCTGTGTGCCATGGTGAAGTGGAATTTGTAGCAAAAGAAAACTTACTTCAGATGTTTTTTTGGTGCAAGTTGGCTCTTGGGAAAGGCACAGTGGTTTCTTTGCAGTGCGGAGGTATCCTGGCCTGGACAGGCTGTATTGTCTGGGGAGTAGTTTTGAGGAGTTCTCCTCCTATGCCTCTGCAAGTCCTCCATGGCCAGGACATGCTGGAGGGATGAGTGGAGGATATTTGTACCTTATGTGTCAGTAGATGAGCAGTCTCCCCTTGGTGTGAGTTCTCCCCTTAGCATGGTAAAGGGAGGAATCTTAGTGACTTCAGAGGGGTGAGACTACAGGGTCTGAATCCCTCCCTGTCAGTTAGGGGTGGTATTTTACCTTTGAATCCTGGTGTATTTTTTTTTCCCCTGCTCCCCTTGGCCTCACCCCACTCCAGCAGAAGATTCAGATACCCACAGCAGAGGATAAATACCACCCAGTTAATTCTTTGGAGTACAGCTACTGCACAGCCTCCTGCTGGGGAGCTGAATGTATGGTTTGTGCCCTAAAGCAAAGTGTATAATGCTTAGAGAACAGAGTGCTTTGTTTTCTTTTGCTGCTGGAATAAATTACCATGTCAGAGAGCTACGGTTTGGACTTATCCCTAGATGGGCTTCACCGCTAATGTGCATTTAGCAAATAATATTAAGTAGAAAATACACCTCTTGCAAATTTTATGTGTTTACAACAGACAGAAAATAACAGCATTTGAGGACATCTAATATATTGTATTTTTTTCAAGGTTAACCCAAATGATGCTTGACTTCCTGCATCTTTTTTCATAGGTTGTACAAAGCTACTGTTTAGCCATGAGAGTCTGTTGAAATTTCTGAGCCAAGCTTAATATGGAGCACACATGGGGTAAAAACATTCAAGAGAAAAAAAGAGTCTCTGTCCCTACTCTTCATTTATGTCTTGGTCAGCAAAGACTACTAGTTTACTGCTTACCTGCCTGACAAGAGCTGTAGGCCCTTGTAACAGTATTCAGTGTAAAGGTACTCTCAAGTTTGATTTAGGACCTTGTTAACTTCCTCAAAGAATTTCTGCCAGGCCAAAATGTTACATGAGATACAAGGGGGACAGGCCCAAACCTGGAGGACCTGTAGGACATGAGTAAAAGCGTCTTTACTTAGACACACACAGGGTGTTGAAGTTTCTGTCAAGTGTATTCCTCAATGCTGGGAGGCTGTATAAGGAAAAAAATGTCCAAAGTATCTTTAGCTATTAAAGAAATGATAAGGAAGTTTGTGCTGTAGATTCCTGTCTAGGAGGATGCCATGAGGTAAAATTGTACAGAAGTTGTCTTAGGTTTGGGTTGCAAGACAATGAAGAACCTGTCACTGCACACACAACTGCTTGTTGCATTGCACTGTGATGTTGTTGGCATGAAGTTCTATTTCTTTCGCAAACAAGTTTTTCCCCCTCACAGAATTTGGTACCCTGCACAAAAAGGGTTACATAGCTCACTTCACTTGGCAGCAGAACTGCATTAATTTCTCGAGCTTCCAAACTTTGTTTCGTATTGGTTATTGCAATGACAAGCCAAGTCACCTCACACAAAAGAGTGAATGGGAAGTAGTAGAGAATTGTAAACCATCATATTTCAACAAAGTGGCCTTTTGTGATGCTCAGACCACCATCCTCAGAAGACAAAGCAGTTAAGTCTTAAGAGGACTCAGACTGATCAATACTCAGTATTAGTGATGATCAGGCCTTATTACCATGATGTCTGCTTATTGATACCAACACTTGCTCACATGCAAATTATTTTGAAATTGTTTGTGATTAATGTTTTTCATACATGCGTTCTATGGCATGATCTTGCAAACCTTAACTCATTAGGGTAGTTGATTTTCTTCAAAGATTTGCAAGAATGGCCCATCTGCAGTACAACCTCTATTATCCAATTGCCAGGAGAGACATTGAATAAGTTCATATAATCGACATTTTGAATAATGAGGAAATTTTCAGTGCAATTAATCGATGTCAGGGGACATGGCTGTCTTGCAGATGACAGTTTTCAGAAAATTTAGATTTTGATAGTTGAGTTTGTAATATATGTGCTACTGCGAGACTGAAATTGCAGAACACCCGAAACGTGCCTACATATTCCTTAATAGCCCTTCCAGTGGAATCTGCCAGAGTTCTATTTACTGTCATATTAAGTATTGAGGGTTAAATTGTCATGAATGTTCAGCTTAATGTTGCTGTAATTCTGCTATTAAGAGTTAGATTCCAGGAACTCTACATTAAATCAATGCTGGAATTGTCTGAAGTAAAATATTTTTTTAGAAATACAACATTGCTTGCTGGAATATACTTTTTTAAGGAAAAAACCCAACCCATAAAAGCATGAAAGTAAGTAAAGTTCAGGGCAGGGAACTCCTGGAGGTCACAAAAGAGGAAGAGAGAAATCCAGATTCTTCTGTACTACTGTGGAAACACCCAAGGAAAACAGTTTGTGTCAAAACGACTCTCTGCAAACTTGGAGTTGGTCAAAGATAATCCAAAGCCAAAATTCCCAATTTTTGATTCCTGTTCATCTCTGCACAGCAAACAGAAGGTGCTGCAGTGGGAAGCACTGATTTCCTTCCTGCCCAGATGGCCGCACACAAGCACCCAGGGTTGCATATGGCTCTGCTGGCTCCCTGGGCAGAGAGCACTGATGCTGCTGTTGATTCCCTGCCCTCAGGTCTGGACTTCCATGGCTTAATCAGAGCTTGACTTCAACAACTCAGACCAGTGCTACACTTTTGCGATCTTCTCAATTGCTGTTCAGCAGTGAAAGCAGACTTAAAATGATAGCAACTGATTCTGTGCTTGGAGTGTGTGGAATTCTGTCTTGAATCAAAATAGTAATGTTTGCAGGAAGATAAAACTGCCGCATCAATTTATTTAAGCACAATGATGAGCAACTGTTTGTTTCCTAGGAAACATGGGTCCATGCATATGCAACACCCAGTGTGCATCCTAATGTTTTTCTTCATCTTGATAGAGTAGAAAGTTGTCCAAAGAAATCCATTATGTTTACAGTAAGGTAAAATAAAGAAGGTAAAATAAATCTGAAAAGTTGAATTATTTAAAAAGAAGATGGCTCCAATACTGCCAGAGTCATAAGTAAAAAGCAGAAATAACTCAAGAAAATAAAGGAAGTGTCCTTTCTGTCTATCTCATCTAGAAATGTGGAGGTTTTTATAATTGTGGAGCCATCTGCTAAGTTTCATTTATTGTGCAACTTTACTACTTCACTATCATCTGCCCATTAATCTGCCTTTTTTAGGTCTACTTCAGAAATTTTGAACCTCTGAGCATCTGTCAGAGCTGCCACGGGGTTTCAGACAGTAGTGTGGTGTAGTCTAAAGGGTTTTTTTTATAGTAATTCTGCATGATGTCACAATTGCTGAGCAAAAGCTTAGTCATTCATAAGAAGATCATCTTAAACTTGTTATGAAATGCTTCCGCCATGCTGTAACAACTTGTATTTCTTCCTAGAAAAGTAAAACCCTGATTTGTGACAATGCATGCTGTGCCTGGCAGCATTTGGCCTCTTCTGATTTGAGCAGCATGCTTGGGTGGTGACTGCCAAATCAAGACTGAGGATCCAGACCGCTGACCCCAGCAGGAGTTTTACCATTGACTGAAATGGCTGAAAGTTGGACCAAGGTCAAGTACTTTGGGATGTTGTGTTTGGCTTTAACATGCTGTTTCAGACATGGCTGTTCTGTTGTGACCGGCACACGCTGCTGAGATAAAATGGTTAATACCACCTTCTGGAAGGATGCACAGAATTCCTTAGCTCCAGTAGCAAATGCTTCAGAGATGGTTGAATGATTCATTGTTAAAAACAAGGCTTTCTGGCGCCACTGGAAGGGAGTGGGGGGGCAATTGCTGAAGTCCCAGAACCTGAATGAGCAGCACCTGCCTGTGTGAGTAAATGCTGCTGAAAATACATATTAGCAGGTCTGAGGGACTCAAGTCCTCTCCTGCCAGATGGCTGTCAGGATGTCACTACCCTGTGTGAAGTTTATGGATGCCTTTGTTGTCCCTGCCCTGATGTGGTTGTCTTTTTTTTCTTACGCATTTATTTAATTTTGCCTACTTTAGGTAAATCTCAGGAGCAGTAGATGATTCAGCTCAAGAATTTGCTTTCTTTGGGGACTAATAATTCAGCCTTGACCTAAGCTCCTAAATTTAGAGGTTAATCTCTGCAGGCTTCTTTGGGAGAAGGCTAAAACTTCTACTCCTGTGAAAGGACTAACCTTAGGCATTTTGAATAGCACTCAGAGTCTTTCTTTCTTGATTATGTATGGGACTAAGGAGACTGTATTTGTAATTTAGGCAGTTACAGATGAGGTACCACAAGATGGATGAGCTGATCTAATAGCCTGCTGATACTTCCTGGCCATGTGTTCCTGCTGTTTCTCTTGCTTCAGCTTGGGTGCCTGTACTGAAATGGCAGGGAACTCCCTCAGCAATACAAATGGAGCAGAGGCAACCGGAGCCCTCCAGCTGGGGTGAAGGGAGAGACCAGAAATGGTGTCAAAAAGAGGATCACTCTGTGGGAATACTCGGGTGTGACTGATCATTGGCATCCTTCTTCTGCCCTTTGACTGATGGTTAGAACTCTAGTAATTTGCAGATGACACCAGCTTGGAGGAGGGGAGTGTTGATCTGCAGCAGGAGAGGAGGATGCTGCAAAGAGATCTGGACAGGCTGGGTCAATGGGCAGAGGCCAAAGGGATGAGGTTTAAGAAAGCCAAGTTCAGGGTCTTACATTTTGGCCAAAATAAACCCCACCAGAGCGACAGACTGGGAAAGGAGTGGCTGGAGAGCAGACTGGCAGAGAGGGGCCTGGGAGTGCTGGTTGACAGCCGGCTAAACATGAGCCAGCAGAGTCCTCAGGTGGCACAAAGGGCCAGTGGCATCCTGGCTTGTATCATAAATAGTGTGGCCAGCAGGACTAGGGATGTAATTCTCCCGCTGTGCTTGGCATTGGTTAGGCCTCCTCTTGAGTACTGTGTGCAGTTCTGGGCCCCTTGGTTTGCGAAAACAGGTCCAGAAGAAAGCAACGAGGCTGGTGAAGAGACTGGAGGGAAACGTCTGATAAGAAGAGGCTGAGGGAGCTGGGGTTGTTTAGCCTGGAGAAGAGGAGATTCCAGGGGGGAGATGACCTTATCATTATCTGTAACTATCTGAAGGGAAGCTGTAGACAGGTGGGGGTCCTGCTCTTCTCCCAGGCAACTAATGATAGATCGAAAGGGCAGAACCTGAAGCTGCACTAGGGAGGTTTAAGTTGGATGTTTGGAAGCCCTTCTTCAGGGAAAGGTTAATTATACATTGGTATGGACTGCCCAAGTTGGGGGTGGAGTTGCAATCCCTGGAGATGTTTAAGAAAAGACTGGACATGGCCCTTAGTGCTGTGATCTAGCTGATGTTAACTCTTAGTGAATCAAGGGGTCCAATATTCTCCCTCCCATCAGCAAGTCTCTAAGCCTCCATGTAGTAACCCACAGAAGCAGGATCGATGGGAACAGGTCTACGCCAGATGGAACAAATGCAAACAGAGCAAGTGTGCTACCTTAAGAAGCTCACCTCCTGTAGTGTACTTGCAGAATAGGTATGAGGCTCTGTAGGAGAAACAGGCTATCAGCAAGGATGAGGACTCAAAAAGCCCAGAAACTGCACCAAAGACAGGTTGCCTTAGGCCAGCCATCAAAACCAATCCTGAAAAGAAACCTTGAAGAGTCATTTTTATAGGAGATTCCCTACTGAAGGGAGCAGAAGTCCCAACATGCAGACCGGACCGATTTTATAGAGAGGTCTGCTGCATTCCTGGTGCCCAGTTAGGGAACATTTTAGGTAAAATTCCCAACCTCGTGTGACCTTCAGACTACTACAAACTTCTGGTCTTTCAAGTGGGTAGTGAGGATGCAAGAATGAGATTTCATGACCATAGGATCAGGAGCTCAAGTTGTATTCTCATTTATCCCTCTAACATCAGCGGTGGGCAAGGGAACATTTAGGAAGAGCCAACAGTTCAATTCATGGCTCTGAGGCTGTTGTCATCAACAGGGGTTTGGATTCCACAATCACGGCTCAGTTTACAAGGCACCAGAGCAGCAAACAACTAATGGGATGCACTTGTC
>VZRI01012543.1:0-23795 GCA_013397515.1 Upupa epops | reverse complement strand
TTGGTTGGTTTTAGGTTGGACTGGATGATCTTTAAGGTCTTTTCCAGCCTCATCATTACTGTAGAGGAGGTTTGCCCTCTGGAGACCACAAAAAGTAGGGGGGCCATTCTGGAGTGGGATCAGTTTTAGATAAAAACTGAGGGGTCACCACAGGTTCCAGGGAAGTATTTTTTCAAGGGAAGACATCAGTGACTGCAATCTGGTTTGACAGTCTTCTGTGTGGACATCATATGGAGGTTGGTCTCTGTTGCAAATGAAGGGTAGCCTCATTTGAAGGTCCACACATGAAATTGGCTTCAGAAGAAGTGGTGCAACCTATAAGTAATAAATTGGTAGCTTTTTGGTTTTTACAATGAAGTATTTCAATCCTCTGGGTGCCTCTAGGCCTTGCAGAAGGCTAAGCAGCTCTGATAAAAAATGACATCATTACAGTTGTGAGTAATCCTCATTTTCCTACCTTCTCCGTAATTCTAGGGCTTCCAAAACAAATATTTAGGTTAAAAATGCAAACTGAACCTCCATTGCAGGCCCATAGGTGAAGTAGGCTTTCATATTTTTATTACTTTTTGGTAAGGTTTTCCCCACACCTGTGGCCTTAATGAGGCTTGAAAAAAATAAGTAGGGAAACATCAATATGCTTCTCAGCCTGAGTAAAATAATTTTATGTTTTCAGGCTGATATGGAACCTTTTGCAATTGACGAGCCCTTTCAGTGGGCTTTGGGTCATACACAAAGTTTTTTGATTTTGAGAGGTGAAGAGAAAGGGTGTGCGAATGCATGTGGGTTGACTTTTAGAGGGACTTTGACAAGAGCCAGGCTGTACTACCCTTTCTGCAGCAGATGCACTTTTGCTCCCCACTTCATCATAAATTCATGGTAGGGGCAGCTATGAAAGAAATCCAGCAGGGAAAAGCCAAGCGCAGGAGCATCTTCAACCTCTTCTGCTGCTTTGTAAACCCTGAGCTATGGAAACTTCCAGGGGTGATGGATGGTCCAGACCAAGAGGGGCTTTAGCGTGACTGATGTGATACTTGGGAAGTTAATTGAAACTGGGAGGAGTCAAAGGGGCTAAAAGCTCCAAAGTTTTCCACCTTTTAAAATTGAAGTTAATTTTACCAGTTCTTATTTGGTTTGTTTTTTTTTACTGTAGATTGTTTGGATGCCTGGAAAAAATGAACAGGCAGTGTTCTGCTTGTATATGTACTGAATTTACATTATTATATCAGCAGCTACTTGTAATAATTGAGAAAGATAAATCAATAAGCCTAATAAAGCTTAATCAAAGCAAAAGTGTAAAGGCATTCCTGTTTCTAATGACATTGTCCTTAAAACCCTAGGTATGACTCTGTCTTTCCTGCAACTGAGATTGATAACAGATACTTTTGTCTCACAACAGAGACCCAAATTGTCAAACAGATTTCTCCTTTGAAAATGCCACTGTCACTTGCAAATGCCATGTGTACAATGCATCTGTCTGACTTTTCAGGATTACAAAGAAACAAGACCACGGGAAGCCTATAAACAAGACTGTAACTTGATGTGTAAAGTTTCAGTGTTTATTTCAAATGTTTTGAGATTCTCTTTTGCTGTAATATAGTGCATTTGCTTGGAAAAAACTCCCACCCTTCAAGTGATCTTATTGAATTTTGTAGCTTTTGTCATCACTTCTATTCACACACACTTCCACAAGTCTGAATAATGCAACATGTTTCTAGTGTCAAGCTTGTTCCTGCTTTTTAGTCTACTTTCCCCTCCCTGACCACACAGTTATATTTTAGGTTTTTTTACCTCTTTTTAGTCCTTCCCAAGAAGTCTGTTGGGTTTTTTAACCATCCCATCCTCATATGTGGGGTTCTGAGGTTCCCATTTTGAGCTGCTGCTGAGACACACATGCTTTTAACACATTCTTGTTACCATTAAAATAATCCTTCATGGCCAATTCAGTGAAGTGGAGGAAGTGACCAGCTGCTGGTGATGTTAATGAATATGATGACTGTATCACTCTGTCATCTGGCATTACCATTGTCCTCTTCTTTAGCTGGTGTTGATTTGAGTTTGTGATCTTGTAGAAGTAGCAATGTGTGATGCTTTTATTCAGGTTTGGCCAAAAGAGATCTTTCAATAGAATAATGTCTTCTCTTGTGTATATTGCAACACCAGCTTGTGATGTTGTGATGAAAATTGTGTAGTCCAAACGGATTTGCTTCAGATCAGTGGCTGCACAGCAAACCTCCAAGGAATATTTATGAACAGATGACACTCTTACCAGAACCAGATTGTCTCATGAGAAGGCCTTTTGCTCCTGGAGCTGTTGCTTTTATAGAGTGAGATGTAGATGCTTTTAGCACTTATATCCCCTAGATTGGAGGAGTTAGAACTCCAGAGGATCTGAGCCTTGGTCACTGTATTTCTTGAAGAGCATAGCACTCCTCTTTTTCAACTGGAGTTTTCCTTCCAGCTTCTGCTGGGTGGTGTTGAGAGGAATGCTTCTCACAGAGGCAGCTGCTGTAGTGTGAACCAAAGCTGGCTGCACTTTTCCATAATCAGTTTAAGGCCTTCAGAGAAAAAGCACAAAGAGTAATTCTTAGTGTAGCTAAAGAAATAATCACCATGGATTTTGTTACTTGTTTTTTCTCCCTTTTAGGTCTGAAATGTCCATGCTGGAAGAGGAAAGCTTGAAAACTACGATCTTCCTGGCTTTATTTCTTCACATTTCCAACTGTTGCTGGTGGCAAGACAGACTGGAGCCCTGCTCCAAGTGCTAACTTTGGAAAGGTATTTTTTGCCATTTTTTTAAATAAAATCAGTAAATCCATAGCTGTGTGAGATGGTGAGTTGCTGCAGAGGATCTTCACAGGTCTTGCAGTAGGTAGATATTTAGAAGTAAGTACATCGTGGAGGCTGTGTGACAGAAGGAGTTTGGGGGAGATTCATGTATTCATGATGTTGTGCGACAGCTACATATATGATACACTTGGTACATGTTGGTGTACAAGACTCATTCCTTAGCGTAATTCTTGGCATCCCAGAATATAAGACTTGGAGTGTGTAACGTGAAGCTTTTCAGAGTGCTGGCTCAGTCACACCTATGTGTGTAGATTATCTGCAGAAAGCTATTCCATTGTCAAGCCTAACTGCTGACCTTGTCTGTGTCCTGCTGTTGGTGCGTATAAGTGAGGAGGGTTGTTGGATAAGCACTGATATTTACCTGGCTCAGTGCTACTGCTGAGAACCAGAAAGGCTCCTCTGAGCACACTACAGTCGCATCTTGCTTCATTTTCTTCGTTCATGTGTTTAAAACTGGCCTTTGCTTTGTTGAGAATTCCAGGGAGGGGACAAAATAAACAATGTTGGACTTGTGTGTGGCTTTTTTTTAAGTCCGTGAAATGCAGTGAATGCTAATTGTTCATGAGAGTGTTTTCTATCACAGTGGGGAATAATTTTGTTATTAATAGCTTCTCTGCTTTCAAATGGAGATTAAAAAAAGAAGTTGGGGAAGACCAGAGATGCAAGCAGGGTGTCTCTGGCGAGTCTTTCCTCTCACAATTGGGAACGGTGTTGCGGTTGAAGTGATTTCATAGTATGTTGTGGGGGTTCTTGCCCGGAGTCCCATACATCCCACCATTGCTACCAGTGCTGTGGGTCAGAGACCCTGACTATATTTTAACCAAGTGCTCCCATCTAAATCATCAAACACAAAGGGAGGGTCTGACAAAATCCCTTTATGATCGGCAGGTGATAAGCAATTTAGAAAGAAGGCCTCAAGACATTTTAATTTCAATTCACTCCCCCACCACATATCAGTAGAAACCAACACCACAGACATACCAAGTTCCACCATGTGCTCTGAAATTACAGTTACTGAAATAGAAAATGTTCAAAATGTCCATTTTAGGCAGTTCCTGCTTCTCTCTCTAAAGCATGGTGGTTCAGTAAAGTCCCCATTAAGTTCAGAAATCTTAACAGCCTCTCCCAGGTGAGTCCTCCTATTTGCCATAAATTCTCTTCATATTGAGAAGTGAAGGAGATGAATAGTTTATCTCTGTGGCAAGCTGACGCAGTTCTGAAAGTCCAGGGTGGAGACAGATGAAGAATTAGGCAGAAGCCATCAAGGGGGCAGAAGTGAGAGAGGGAGTGGGAAGGCAGCTACTTTACTTTTTCAACATTTTAAAGACGAAGTTTAAAGCCAAACTTTAAACTTCTATGCAGAAAACACTCAATTTGCTAAAGCATTACAAGTGCTCATCATATTTACTGAGCAAAATACAATGGAAATTCTTTCTGGGCCATGGTTTTACGAGGTGGAAGAGTAGAAAGGCTGATGGTTTGAGGCTGGTCCTAGTTGACATACAGCCCTGGGAGAAGTGGGCTAATGGTGCAGAAACTGCAAGAGGTGTCTCTGCTTTTGTCAGAGCCTATCTGTTCTTGTCAAGATGGAAAAAGCACCCATTTCTTCATGAAACTAAGGAAAAGCAGCAGAATGTTGGTAAGTTCATTGCATCTCAATCAAATGAAAAAATAAGATAAAATCCACTTCCAGAAGGTGGCACATAAAGACAAATAGCCAAGGCATTGCAGAACCTGCTTAGTCCCTACTTACTTTATGCTGAGAAATGGTAAGTCTTTTCTGACCTTGTACATATCACAGAATCCCACAAGGTTAGGGATTGGAAGGGACCTCAAAAGATCATCTAGTCTAATCCCCATGTCAGAGCAAAATCATCTAGATCAAGTCACACAGGAATGTCTCCAGAGAAGAAGACTTTGCAGCCTGTTCAAGCACTCAGTCACCCTCACTGTGAAGAATTTTCTTGTATTTATGTGGAACCTTCTATGTTCCAGCTTACATCTGTTGTCCTTTGTTCTATCATTGGACGACATTGAGAAGAACCTGGCTCCTTCCTCTTGACAACCCACCCTTTACATATTTGTAAACACTAATGTGGTTACCCCTCAGTCTCCTATTTTCCAGTTAAAGAGACCCAGCTCCTTCAGCCTTTCCTCACTAGGGAGATGCTCCACTCCCTCAGTCATCTTTGTGGTTCTGCACTGGACTCTCAAGCAGTTCTTACTGAACTGAGGTGGCCAGAACTGGACACAGTATTTCAGATGTGGTCTCACCAGGGCAGAGTAGAGGGGAAGGAGAACCTCTCTCAGTCTACTAACTGCACTCCTTGTAATCCACCCCAGGATGCCATTGGCCACCTTGGCCACAAGGGCCCATTGCTGACTCATGGTCATCCTGCTGGCCACCAGGATCCCCAGGTCTGTTTCTCCTACACTGCTCTCCATCAGGTCAGTTCCAAGATTGTCAGGGTACCTGGATTTATTCTTGCCTAGATGCCGGACTCTACACTTGACTTTGTTGAATTTCATTAAACTCCTCCCTGCCCAACTCTCTATCCTGTGTAGGTCCTGCTGAATGGCAGCACAGCCCTCTGATGTGTCAGCCACTCCTCCCAGCTTTGTGTCACCAGCAAACTTGCTGACAGTGCATTCCATTTTCTCATCCAAGTCATTGATGAATATATTGGATAGTAGTGATTCCAGTACTGACCCCTGGAAGACTCCACTAGATACAGGCCTCCAACTACTCTCTGTCCCATTGACCACTGCTCTCTGGTTTCTGTCCTGCAGCCAGTTCACAATGCACTTCACTACCTGATCATCCAGACCACACTTCCTCAGTTTGGCTGCGAGAATGCTATGGGAGACTGTCAAATGCTTTACTGAGATCAAGATAGACCTCATCCACTGCCTTGCCATCATCTACCCACCTGATTATGTCTACATAAAAGGTGATTGGGTTGGTCAAGCATGACTTCCTGTTGGTGATGCAGTCCTGAGTGTCCATAAAGACTGTCTTGTCCTTGATATGTCTAGAGACAGCACCAAGCACAAGTTATTCCATCACCTTTTTGTGAAAGGAGTGAGGCTAACTGGTCTGTAGTTACTCTAGTCCTCTTTCTTGCCCTTACTGAAGATTGGAGTGATGTTTGTGATCTTCCAGTCCCCAGGCACCTCACCTGTTCCCTATGGCTTACCCAAGATGACGGAGAGTGGCCTAGAAATGACTTTTGCCATCTCCCTTAACACTTCTGGGCATTACTTTCTTCCAAGACAAATAAAACACGGAACAGTGACACAGGATTGAGGGTTTATGTGGTCAAAAATTAATCACCAGGTGTATTAGAATGTGAATGTATTAGCCTGACAGGTATTTTGAGGCTTAGCTGTACAGTGTACTTACTCCTGCCAGTTGTCTCTTGCTTTCTAAATGTAAACTCCTGGCAAATATCCATGAAGGCAGAGCATGTGTCTATGCAGGTTTGCAATGCAGGTTTGCAGTTTACCTCACCTAGTGGTAATTCATAATTTTTAAACTCAAATCTGGAACAGATTCCTTCCAGCTAAAAGGCGCAGCCAGAAATGAAAAGCTGCTAATTCATCGGCTATTAACAGAGTCAAGTAATTACAGTGTAAACAGGTGAAATACTAAATGTGACTTCACTTTTTGTTTATAATTCTAAAGAGTGTGTGCACTCTCCAGAAAGTTTTGCAGGAACACAGATAAGTAAATAAATGGAGTGAGTATATGATTAATGTTTTGAAAACAGTAAATGCTTCCCATTCGTAACATTCTTGAAATAGATTGGCCATATAGGCTTTACAAGGCTGTCTGTGTTTCGTTTATTTTCTGTATGGATTTATGTTCAATGCCTTCTTTTCTATTTAATCCACAGGAGAATTTTGGTTACTGGCAAGATAATTAAATGGTATTAATAAGTGTTTAATTAAATCTTTATAACAAAATGTATGATAAATTATGTGTAATTAAAATGAAAGAACAAGTTGAATAATGATAAAGCAGGTGAATGAAATAACGTGTGTGAATAAGATCAAATGTAATGTTAAGCGAAAGACCCACACAGGCGCATGATTCCCCCTTTTACAAGGTGTGGGAGGCCACAACACTAACAGATCTGTCCTGAAAGATTGTGCATTTACTACTGCTTAATACTGTCCTCACCTGTTGCTGCTCATCTTGTGCTACATCTAGAGCAGTGGAGAACAAGATTTATTTCTACCTGTTGGTGTTTCTGTAGGTTCTAATCCTGACAGAGATGCACTGGCAGCAAAGCTGCCTCAGTGGTAGGGTCTGAGAGACTGAGAGTCTGTAGGAGAGAAATAGCTCTTCTTGCTTCACTTGCTAGTAAGCACTATGTCAGAAAAATCTTGAGGCTTTGCATAGAGTGACTTCAGCAGTGTAAGTAAACCCTGCTTCTGTAGAGGACTAAAGCCCCCTTGTGTGTTAAACCCTTCAGTACTTCTGCAGACATAAATGTAGAACAGCCTGTCCAGTTAGAACAAATAACAGGAGTTTGTCTTGTGGCTGCTTCAACAATGGAAAGTGGTTAACTCTGACTGAACAGAAAGTAGTAGATGGTGGCCAAAAAATGCTTTTAAGTACAGTAAATACATAAACTTAGTTTGAAGGAAGAGTTTCTTTCTGCCAGAGTTCAAAGCAGCAATAGAGTGGTCACCATTTCAGGTTAGTTTCATAGATTCATAGAATGGTTCACATTGGAAGGACCTTAAAAATCATCTAGTTCCACCCCCCCTGCCATGAGCAAGGACACTCCCCCACTAGACCAGGTTGCTCAAGGCCCCATCCCATCTGGCCTTGATCACTTCCAGGGAGGGGGCAGCCACAACCTCCCTGGCCAACCTGTTCCAGTGTCTCAGCACCCTCATCATGAAGAACTTCCTTATGACTTCCACTTTAAACCTACCCTCTTCCCGCTTGAAACCATAACCCCTGATCCTACCACTACAAGCCCTTGGAAACAGCCCCTCCCCAGGTTTCCTGTTGCTCCCTTCAGGTACTGGAAGGCTGCTGTAAGATCTCCCTGCAGTCTCCCCTTTTCCAGGCTGAACAGCCTCAACTCTCTCAGCCTGTCCCAATAGGAGAGGTGCTCCAGCCCTCCACTCATCCTCGTGGCTCTCCTCTGGACACGTTCCACAGTTCAATATCTTTCTTGTGTTGGGGGCTCCAGAACTTGATGCAGTACTCCAGAAGGGAAGGATCACCTCACTTGAGCTGCTGGTCATGCTTCTCTTGATGCAGCCCAGGATGTGGTTTGTTTTCTGGGCCACAAGCGAACATTGCCATCTCATGCTGACCCCCAAGTCCTTCTCCTCAAGGCTGCTCTCAGTCTGTTCACCATCCAGCCTGTATTTGTGCCTGGGATTGCCTCAACCCAGGTGCAGGACCTTGCCCTTTCCTTGTTGAATCTCATGAGGTTGGCACTGGCCCACCTCTCCAGCCTGTCCAGGTCCCTCTGGAGATCCAGTGTGTCCACCACACCACACAGCTTGGTGTCATCAGCAGACTTGCTGAGGATGCACTCAATTCCACTGTCCATATCACCGACAAAGATGTTAAACAGCACTGGTCCCAGTACTGACCCTTGAGGGATGCCTCGTTTGGAACAGCTAGAGCTGAATAAAACCTTTAATGTGAAACAGGGGATCTGAAATATGTAATTGCAAGCTTACAGACTGGCTGACAGATGGATCAGTATCCCAGTGTTGAAAAGTCCCAAGAGTTTGAGTACCAGTTTGATATTCTTAGTGAAGTGATTCTAACTGCTTGAAATGCTGTTTTATTTCAAAATGTTCAATTGCAAAGAGCAGCCCAGGAAGGGATGGTAAGAACCCTGTTTTAATAAAACCAGAATGACAAACAGGGTTTTTGATTCACTCAGACTTACAAGATGAGGAATTTATTTGGCCAGAAAATGTGATGAGGAATTTCTTTGAACAGAAACCAAAACGCATGTTTCAATTGAGTGGATATGTATGTACCTCTAATCAGGAGCATCCTACACTGAGTGTAGGCAAATGCAGGCTTTTAGTCACACTAGTTCCACTGCACCATTCTTCATTTTTTATTTTTATAAAAGGAAAAGAACGGAAGAAGGGTTGTAGTTGGTGCTGGCACTGCCATGGGATAGCTCTCCCGTTTCTGCCTCTACCAAGAGTTTGTGTCTGCGAAGTTTATGTTGTTAGTATGAAGTTTTCCCCACTTGTGAAGAAGTGGCAATGCTGGAAGATGTTTGTAGCAAGGGAGAGGGAAGCTCAACATGCAAGAAGACTATTACAGTTTTGCAGTAGTCAGCTTTAGGACCAGTCCAAATGCTGCATCACTCCAATGATTGTTATGTTAAAGATTGAAATTTATAGAGTGAAATTAGGTGTGTTTGATCCTATGGCTCAGTTGCAGTAAGTCTATGTGTGAAAGTCTTGGGATGGGCACAATACAGAGCCCTAAAATCCCTGTTTTGGTGAGAATGTTTTAATGTGGCATGAAACGAGGCTTCTACTCCAGCCTTTCTGTGACTGCTTATGCACAAACATTTCAACATTCAGATGCATAACTTTAGAACTCAAGCCTCACAGATCTGAGTTGATGTTATTTCATTCATATGTATGTTTTCCCCAACTTCCACAAAGTTCTTGGTGTCCAGATCAAGTCTTGGATCCATCTTACTATGGAGAGGTGCAAGACATGAAACTCAGATTAAGGGCTTCAAATGTCTTAAGAGTTGTGCTTTTTATGGCAAATTGTGTTCCTTTGGGATTGATAGAAGTTTTTTGGCAGTTAGAGTAAAACTCAGAGAGTGAAAACTTGAGATTTGGGTTCAAATACATCTGAGCAGAATTCAGTCCAAGTGAGTAAGTTTCCCATGGTTTCCATCTGTAACAAAAAATCCTTCCTTGGAAAGAGAAGGGAATTACCTCCACTTTTGTTTGTCTGTATCTGCGGATGCTATTGTGAACCTGGGTATAATTTGGAGTATGTCAGAAAGCACTTTCCTATTTCTTTAACCCCAGGGTAAGTGTGTCAGAGTTAGCAGGAGTTTTTCCACTTCCCTTTGAGGTAGAGTCAGGATTTCCCATCCTTGAGTTCTGCCTGTTTATTGCCCTTAAAGGACAAATAGTCTTTTAGTAACTTTACTTAGTGAAATGTCTATTGATTGAAATTCAACTTCGAAAAACCTAAGGATTTCATGCTATTCCCCTTAACTCTGTTAAAATTGGAAGTGCATTAGCTATCAAATGACCTAGTTGATGACAAAATTCAGTGTAGCTCACTGAGGGCAGACACATTTCTGGATTTTCTTTTTCTCCTTTTTAATGAAGACTCTCTGGCTGCCTAAAAAAAAATCACCTGCCCAATTCTCCAGCACTCTCTGGGCCATCTGTACACACAGCACACAGTGAACCTGCTGATCTGAGAAAAATAAGTACTGTTCTCCTCTCCAACCTGCAGCCTACTGTACCATGTAAACCAGAGCAAAAAACCCGTCTGTCTAATCGATCCTTATTTAATAAACAACATTATCAATGCTGTTGAGACAGCTGTACTGTGTGTGACACAGGGACATGAGGATGTTTGCTGGCTTGTGCTCATTGGCATGGCAACATTGGGGTTGGATTTTTTTGGCCTGGCATACCAGATTGAAAATTGAATTTACAAAATCAAACTGTAGTTATCTATGTTCCTTGATGTCCTCCCAGGTGAGCTACTGGGCTTCATGCTAATAACTTCTAAAGCAAGCAAACTTTAGCTAATTATGTGCTAGTTTATTCTCCCTTGCTAAATTTTGGCAGGTTGCTTCTGTAAATTATGAAAAATAAATGTGAAATATGCAGATGTCTTTTGTTTGAAGCAGATGTTTGGTCTGCCTTGCCAGAATCTAATCAGCTGTTTCCCCAGAGTTTGGTGGGTTTTTTTCCTCCCCCCACCCCCAATACTGTCCAAGAGCTTTATGAAAACATGAAGAGTTGGGGGAGCGTAGAACAATAGGATGTTGCTTTATTTTCTAGTTACGAGACTTCAAGGTAACACAGAATAGATTTTTAGAATGTTGTCTTCTCTGGCTAAAGAGACAGCAGATGCTGGCGAAGGGCTCATAAGATACAATATTGTCTGAGGATAGGCAGAATGCAAAAGCAGCCTTGTCTGTAGTGGGGGGAGGCAGTGGCCAGTTGGGAGAGAGCCAACAGAAGCTGGCTTTGAAGTCCTGGTGGTACTGTGTGGCCCACAACTTGTGTGCTTCCCCTTCATGGCGCCTCACAGATGGGGGAACTCCAGATCTCCAGGAGCAGAGTGCAGCTGTTTTAAAGGCAGAGGGGGTGGCAGGATGAGTTTCCTTCGCTCGCCCCAAATCCCCTCCTTCATGCCTTGTTGCTTTCGGCAGAGTATGGGAAGGAGGTTGAATTAGCTGATGTGATACCCTGCACAGCACTAGCTGAAGCCTGGCACGGGTGTTGCAGTGTTCTGCCATCTCATCCTGCACTAGCAGGGTGTGAATTTGCCCTTAGGGGTACTGCCTGTTTGCTTCTTGGTTAGCATTACTTCTGAACATGAAGCCCACTCAGAAGAGTCTGGTCCGTACTATGGCTCCTGGTCTGCTGTGTAACATGAGTTCCAGTCTGCGTCTATGCTGATGTAGCAGTTGTGCTGCCCTTGCCATGGCATTCTACCCCCCAAGAACCATTTCTGTCTTAACAAGTAGTTAGAAGTCAACATAAAGTGCAGAAAGAGGTCCAGATGAAGATCTCTTGAACCTTGAAGACCATCCTTCCTGCCATTGCTGCTCCTGTGGGCTCATTGTAAGTTCAGTAATAAGAATAGTAAATACATTTTCTTAGTTCAGTGCTCAACAAATCTTTGAAGATTTCACAGCACTTGGTTGTATGTGAATTTAAACTTTCAGCACTTCTAAAGGGTAAATATTCTTATCTCTCTTTCTTTACAGGGAAATAAGAAAAGTGATTTTTCTTCAAAAGCAGAAAAGATGAGTTTTGTGATTAAAAGGCTTCACAGGGGGTTGTAATTCTGGGTTTGTTAATCCGTGTTACAGCCTCCTACCAGAATCATTTTTCCAGCTCTTCTCAGTCCTTCTCTTGTGGGTTAATAGAGAGGGAGAAATCCTGCTACACATTTTTGGGATTTGCCTCCATGTGTTCAGAGCACTTAATTTTTGGGTGGATCTGCTGATCACTTCCAAAACGTGTCCTGACATTGGCACATAGTTGTCTGAATTGATAACTGAGCATCTCTGGGAACCATGAGGTACAGAGCAGTGGGCAACTTGAAAGCAATCAGTCTTTCCGTGCTATGGCACTGTTTATTATTTTATCATGACTGGAACACAAACCCAGAGCCTGTTGTGATAGGTGCTTGGGAAGCAATTAAAATGAATAATCCTGGCCCTAGGGACACAGATCTTGAGATTGTGGCAAGATGCTCTTTGCTTGTATGTGGATTGCTGGAGGGAAGGATAACTCAGCAGTCTAAGCCTGCTATGGAATTTTTTTTAGAGTAGAACTGAAGTGGGAGAAAGAACCATTGACTGTTTTTTTTAACTTTACATTCCGGGTTGAAAGAATCCATTTTTGGTCCTTACAAAAGCACTTGTTTAATCTGACTGTATCATTAAGGAGTATTATTTCCTTTTAAAAACCAAATCCTCATTAGGCCGTATGAATAGAGCCCTTTGATTATTCAAAAAAGGAAATTGTACAAATCAAAATAAATTTGCCTGAGCAATTTAAAACAATTAACCTTTGACAAACCTCCCTCTCTGGTAATGGAATAGTAACTGTATGAATAAAAGATAAGTCATGACATTCTCAATGCATTACCATATTCATCCCATAAATTGCAGGATAAGTTAGCAATATCATCTATGTTTTTATAACTGTAAAAGATCCTCAGCAGTAGTCCCCTGTATTCTTCAGATTATTTTTTTTTTCTACTTCTTTGTGGTATCCAATGCCTTTATAAAGACCTTCCCAAGTTTCTGTGGTGTCCACAAAGACTGTGGTTCTGGCCTTCCCTCCCTGCTCTGCAATGAGTTTTTGACTTAACGGGAAGCCCATGCTACAAAGGGATTCTCCGGAATGGCAACAGTAAGTGCAAATTATGATCCTGGGAATCTCCTGCTATATAACAGAGTACAATGCCAATAAACCAGGGGTGTAAACCACATGAGCATATGGACAAAATATGGTCTGAATGGCATGATTATGTTTCTCAGGCCATAATGAATTCATCCCAAGGTGCAACTGTACATCTGTTGTTATAGTGTTCATGATAGCAAACACTCCAGTTGAGGTTGCAGTTTAACTAAAATTATAGCCACCTGTTTCCGTTCACTAAGAACTTACTTTCCTTCTGGACAGATTCACATCAGTCCTGAAGTAGTCATTCACTCAGATGTTTATTTGGGGGAAAGTCAGTCTGAGTTGCAAAGTAGGCAAGCTGAAAGCTTCCCCCACCTCCTGCCTTGATTCTTACCCGTGTATTTCCTTGAAAAAAAACACCATGGCTTTTAAGGGGATGATCCAGCTTGCATTGATTTTGGGATGAACAGTGTACTTTCCATGACTCACTTGGCATCTTCTGGCATGGAGTGAATGGACTATTTGAGTGAATATGGTGTAGAAACAATATCATGAAATAACTTTAGCTGCTTAGAAATCAGGAGTCTTGTCAAGGCTAGTTTTCTAGTATCTGCTCTCACTGTGTAAGTAAGTGGTGCTTACCAGCCATCTTCATCTGGGAGAAATACAAACCACTGTCTTACAGACTGAAGAGGAAGGGTAGAATGCTCCATTCTTCCCAATCAGTGCCAAGGAAGATAAACTTTGCAGAAAGCATCTGTGATTTTGGGTTTGGTTTTGATATGTCAGTGTAGAGAGGGTGGGCCTGTTTGCCATTGTCTTGGGTTTCATTGCAAGCCCCCTCCTGACAGCTGGCCAAGCACAGGAGGGAGATTACACGGTGCTTCTTGAAAAGCTAACTTGCCATGTCAGGGTCCACTCCCTCGGAGGAGCAAATGCTGATCTCAGCATGGAGCCTGAAGAGCTAAGTTGGACTCCAGGTTAATCCACAAGGGTTGGTAAGAAAAAAATCCTTCCCTTGAGACTTCTGAGCATTGTTGCTCCATTCCTCTGGCTGTACATTGCCTACTGCTGCTCTGGAAATGAATGAAAATTACATTAGGGTGCAACAGAAAAAGTCACGAAGGAGTTTCTCTGTCCCTTTCACTTGTATTTAATTGGTACTGCTCAGTAAGGACAGGGAAATTATCCAGTGCATGCAGATCGCCTCTTTAATAGCATCGTACAGCTTTTGTAGACACAGAATCTACAATAGACCTTGCAAAAGGTCCTCATGCCCTTGGAAACCATAACAAGACTCTGCTTTCTGGGGGTTTTAAAATATGTCTTGATTTCATGCTTGAAATTAAGGTTTGGCCAGCCATTTTGTTCATTTGCTATCCTGTCAGTATATTTACTACCAAGCTCCGGTTCTCCTGGGTGGGACAGAGGAAGATACTGGCAAGATGGGCAGATGGATGGCAAGCTGCCACTCAGCCTGGAGCTTACAGTCTACGTCTACCTAGACCCAGAGGGCTCCATGTGGCATGACTAGGAGCCTGAAAGAGGAAGTGAACTTGCAGTGACTCACTGCTAAAACCTCCTTTCCTTACCTTTGTTTAAAGGTACCTTGGTTAAAGCACGTATTATCAGTTATAAAGATGCATTGATATAGTTATGTAGTAATTGCAGTAAATTATTGAAATTAGGTAATTAAGGCAGCTTTTTGTGTTACTGCTGCTCAAGTTAGCTGTCTCTTTTTTTCCCCTATTTGGGAGAGAAGAGGAGTTTTTCTTTTGCAGCTTCAGTACTGCTAAAAATATGGGAAGATTTTGGTCCTCTGCTACTGCTTACTGACACTGTCAGGAATAATGTGAGTGAAAAAGAACCAAAGCAGAGAGAAGTGTGTTCTTCCATGAGCTCTAAATGGAAAACATTATAGCTTATTTCGTCAGGCTTTCAATCGTGAAGTGGCCTTCTTTCCTTCAAGCTGAAGGCAGATGAAGCAGCTTACTTCACAGAATCAGGATGTTTTTATGCTTTTTATTTTGCTGTTTGCAGGGAAAAGGTTATTTGCATAGATAATTCATGGAGGGTGGGAACACAAAATCAATCATTCTCTTTTTTTCCTTTCAATGATCTGATGTGAATATTGTTTCGTATTAGCAATGCAAGAGGAAAGAAGGGACAATATTGCTTCAGTCTTTCCTTCTTAACAGGCTTTTTTTTTTACCGGCACAGAGTCCACATAGCAGTGATAGACCTGATTTCCAACATTTGATACAGAGCAAAATATTAAGAATGATGCAACTTTTGTGCTTCTTGATTCTTGTTTATTCTTCTGTGCATATCTATCTACATTTTCAAGGCAAAATTTAGTAGTGGCTCTCTTGGAGGGTCGGTAATTGGATACAGAGCCTTTCACCTCTAGGTCAGTGGTTCAGATTTGTCACAGGTCACTACTGCCTGGGAGTTGCTTCTATGTGACAGCTGCTCGGTGGCCCTTTATGAAATGAGTTGGTGGTCCCAGCTCATTTCCTTGAGAGCAGGTGTCTCCAGCACAGATCAAACTTGAGGGCACCAGTGCAAAACCCATTGTTGGTAGAAAAGAAGAGTTGTTCTTGGGTGTAATGTTCATACTTTGCATGAACTTTATAGAAAGGAAAAAGCAAAAGAGCAAATGTGTTATTAGATCCTCTGCTGGTATGGGGTTAGCTGCAGCAATTATCACCAGACGATTAAAATGGAGTTCACTGTGGAAAGACTGACTACATTACTAATCTAAATGTTACTGATGTTACAGTAATATTTTGATTAGCCAAAGGCCAAAATTACAAATCCAAGTGCTTTGGAATTAAAGTTACATTTAGAACAAATCCAGGCTTGCTCAGGTTTGAAATAATGCTAATTGTTCCATCCAGTGATGCTCTGAGATAACCATACAATTATGGTTAATGCATTTTACTGTTTGGTGTCCCAAAGGAGATGCAATTGGATTTCAAAGATACATTAGTCTCCAAGTTTTAATGACTCTCTGCTTTTAACGACTTCTGCCTAAACTTCTAGGGCAATAAAGCCAAGCAAGCAATTCTGAACTGTTGAGATGCAGTGATGGTAGAAGTGAAATCTTCCACCGAGGGATCTCCTAACACTAGGAGAGCATAAATGGCTCAGAACACTTACCCAGGAAAAACTTTCTACAGCTGAAGAGTGTTTTAGTTACCTCTGGTAACTAAAGTAATGTTTAAGAGAAGTCTCAGCCTTCTCTGAGGGTATCCAAGAGGAAGACAAGACTACTATTTTCTCTGTGAAAATTGACTTCAATTATGTGGTGATTTTGCTGCAGTATTTTGAATCTGAGTTACTCTAGTACTAATTTCAACTGGGACAGTGAAAAGACACAAGATATCTAACTCGTAAAAATTAGCTTGGAGTAAATTATTTATGAATTCTCAAAAATCATACTGTGCTTTAAAGAGCAGGTGCTCTCTTTGGAGAGAGTGCATCATGAAAAAAGTTAAGCTCCTTTGAAATGCAGACTCCAGCCTTAATTACAGAGCAGTGACTATCCCTTCCATTGCTTTAGGCTTAAAAGTGATGGAGATGGACAAGCATCCTCTTCTCAGTAATTGCTTTTCTTCATAATGTATAACGTCTCCTCTTTTTCTTTAAGCCCACTGTTCCCATGTCTCATAAAATTTAAGGAATGGACTGGCTGCCTGAGTGTTGCTCTTCCTTACTTTAAAGCTGCTAGATGAGGGGTCAAAAAGCCAGGCAAGAAAAAAGCAGAGAGGACTGAAATTACAGAATGGTTGGGGAAAAGGCATTTTAGGTGATACAGTCTGATATTCTGTGGTCCTTTGGTTGGCTGTTGATTATTAATGAGGACTAGAGGAATTTGCTAACATATTTTATTATTTTTTAAGGTGTTCTAATCCGAGCCTGAGTGCCACATTCTTTCATGAACTTGTATGTTGTCTCATTCACAATGTAGTAAATTCATCTTGTTTGTTTCTCTAAATCTGACATTATCTACTGCCTAGGAATTAGTGACAAGATAATGCAAATACAGTCTCCAAAGACACTTGCTTCAAAAGGCTCAATTTCAGTATTTACAAAGCCAAAGGAGGTGGGATTCAGGAGCCGATTATTCCAGTCCTTTAAAAAGGAGGCAAACACTGCTTGTGCAAATACCTCTGCGACATCTCAATGGAACAAACCAAGGCTCTGCAAGGCAGAAGGGTAAGAATTCTAGCTGCCTCCTTTCTTTCTAGATGAAAGTTGGAGGTACAAGGGCATAGCGCAGTGCACCTTATTCACTCACCCAGAAAAAGGCACTGATTGAGTGCATTGTCTGAATAGAAGGCATAATGCTAATAGCAACGTCACACAACAGAATGGCTACTGCCACATCGCTTTAGCCATTCTGCCTGATCATCAGGACCTGCAAGCTGTTAACCAGCCCAGTCTCTATTTTCTGCTGCAGCACTGTGCTTTAATTTGAGGTTGCTGTTGCATTCTAACAAGAAACAAACAGTTTTTGTGATACAATTGAAGGGGTGGAGGGGGGGGGGAAGAAAAAAATCTACACAAGTAATCTCACCATCCATCCAGAAGAGCCAAATATTACAAGGTGAAGGGAAGATTAAGAAGAAATTGCCTGTTACAGAACTTCATTAAACGCATTTATTAGCTTTGTAATGCCTAACAGTCTGCTGGCTCCAGAATTTTTTCATACAGGGGGTGGAGAGGGGTTTTTTCTTTCATTTGCATTCTTGATCCCTGCTGCTCTGTTTATAGCATTGATGCTATTCGTACAGTCTTTGCAATATTAATTTTTAATTTATGATGCTCATTAGGAGACACTTAAAACAGAACAATTATCATTTATCTTGATATATTATTTACTAAGACTTACTGTCATGGTTAGGGACTTGTGATTAGTGCGAGGGGAATAAAAACAACTCCAAAAGGTGCTTGGCTGCAGGGACTGGGGCTTAGGAAGTGGTTGTCACCACTGAAGGCCTGAAGTTCTGATGTCTAAGCAGAAGACTTGCAGCATCTCGTCAGAACTCAGGAGGAACCTTGGAAGATGAGCCTGGGACAGTGCTTAATGAACCTGCAGGATAATATTAATGAAACTCCCTCGTAAACCACCAGCTCATCAATTATTCATCCTGGTCCTTTACTGTCTTCTCTCTTTGGCTCATTGTGATTGCCTCTTTTTATTCCCTCTACCCTCATTTTCCTTCTGTGGAGTTGCTGACATGTGCCTCCAGTAGTGTTTCCTCCCCAGGAAATTGTTTCTCAAGATAACTGTGCAGTGTCCACTGGAATAAGAAGGGTATATGGTGCTTTTTGAGGCATTTGGATAAGTGTGCTGGGTTTATTAAGCCTTTATGAGCCAGAGCACTGGTGACAGACCTGGATAAACTGGTTTGTGGAAGGCTACCATGCTGGAAACTCAGAATCATGTAGTAGGCATGATGTAGTGTTTAGCAAGTTCTGGTGACATACAGAAGTCTGTATTGCAAAATTTAACTTCAAGTAGTGGTGACCTACTAAGTATATGTAGGAGTGCTCTTCCCTTCCCCCCCCCCCCCCAGCATCATCCCTTATCCACGACTTCTGAGAAACCCTGGATTAAGTCTCTGAGTTCCCAGGTTGTTTATAACATTCCCTTGTATAGGAGAAGACAAACTGGATATTTTGAAGCCCGATAATTGCAGCTCTGCATCTGAAACCAATTGTTGTATTTTTAGCTCTGGTTTATTTAGTTATTTTTAGATTTCCTGAAAGGGATTATTTCTGTTTGTCTTCTGTTCGACATCAAAGCAGGAACAACAAATTACTAATTTTGTAGCCCATTTCCCGGACACTTGGCTTTCAATGTTTTGAACCATGGCACAGCAACAGTGAAACTGTGTGCACAAGACCTCTAGGACCAATATCAGCAAACACCTTTGAGTTCCCCTCTGTTCTATTGAAAACCTTGATGCTGTGACTAATCTCAAAGGCTACTACTCTATTGATAAACTTTATTTTCTAGAGGAAGGGCTAGGGAAGGAGTTACAAATTCAGTGCTTCAGTAATTCTGACATCTTGTAGTTTCCTTTTGGCTTTTCATTCCAACTCCTGCGTCTTGCAGACTTGAATTTAGAATGTTTTTATAGCAAAAGGGGAAAACAAAAATAATCTCCTGCCAGGGAAAGCTGGTGCAATAGCTTGTGATGATTTTTCTGAAGTGATATAATGAAGACAATGCACAATGCTGTAGGTGACATTTATGCTATGTAGCACTTTTCATCTCCCAGCCAGTTTGAAAAACTTAATAGATTGATCTCTGCAGCACCCCTGTGAGCAAGATAAGTGGGTGGGCATTGTCAGCCTCTTTTCTTAGGTTGTATCAGAACTTCATTAGGCCCTGGGATGTGAATGCAAAAGGCAGGGGAGGAAGTATTCAGCACACAAATCAATCGCTTCCATTATTTTGTACCCAGTTGCAGGTTTAGATCCTCTTCTAAAGGAAACACTGCATAATGTTGATTCTCTCCTCACCTTTGCAGCAAGACCAACTCTGACTACTGCTGTAAATGATAGCTGATGCTTGGAATCGCTCATATGCTAAACCCAAGAAAGTTTATCAGGCAATATATTTTTCCTCATTAGTTGACAAACTATTCCCAAAGACTTTCTAAATTATTACACTATGCTAAATTAATTAGGCAGGATTTTGAAATCCATGATTTGGTGATGCAAATCTTTCACTCTGGTGTGTTGTGAAGACGTGGAGCTGTAGCTTGACCCATATCTGGGTGAGGTGATACATCTACATGTCAAACCTTAGCCCTGTACAGGAACTAGCTTGTCTCCAGGAAAGCTTATAGTTGTATTAGTATGGCCCACTCCTGGGTTTGCTGTGATCAAGTCGAGGGATGAGGAGACCCACAGTGTTATGCTCATATAATGATAAGTGGAGGTTTCCTCGTGGCTCTGTGCTGCTCTGGGTAAGGAGGCACCAGGAATCAGACAGCCCTTCTGAAAATGAGCCTCAGATTCAAATAATCAAGGTTCTTTAGACTTTTATATCTGTTCTAGATAGTTGTGCAGGGTTTTGTCCATCACCTCTAAAAGACAGTTATGCAGTAGTCTTACATCTTCCCAACTAAATCCTACCTTTGCTGCTCTGGTAATTTAATGTTGGAGTTGCAATTTACTATAAACCTTCTTAGCAGGTAGGTAATCAACCTAACAGAGTTTATTGTACAACCAGCTGTTCAACAATCTCATATTTACTTTTTTTTTTTTACCTGTTATTTGCAGCTGCAGCACAGGATAAATCCACATTAGTTCCAGTCTCTGACTGACAAATCATCTTATCTCAACCACTTACTAATTTTTGAGAACTTTCAAGATGTGGATTCTGTGAACCCCAAAGCACATAAACTGAACATAGTGACTTTGAAGCTTTTCTGCTCAGCTTCTCCTCTCTTTTGCGTGCCAAAGCATTTAGCATTTCTGTGGCCAGTTAGTGACTTTCTGTTTTCTTAAAGAGTTACCTACTTTTGCTGCTGGCCAACAATTGCTGATATTTCTATCACATATGAAGAGTCACCCCGGTTGTTTGCAACATTTAGAGCAAGGTACAGCAACAAGCTGAGATGAATAGGGGTATTTCTTTTAGAGATGCTGTATTCTCATGCAGTAGCAATATTGGAGCTTTTAAACCATGATCCTATTTCTCTAAAGCTTTTTTCACAGTAATATTCAGCTTTTTCATCTTTTGCTGAAGCTTGGAAGGGGGTAAATCTGGTAGCATGCATGTTGCATAGTGGCATGGTGCAGCTCTTTTAATGCTGATCCTTTATAATCCTTGTAAGGTCATGTAACTTTTCTGACTTTTGCCTAAGGATAATTCTTCCCTTATTTTAACGTATTTCCTTTTGTCTGCTTTGGCCAGTAATTGACTTTGTCCTTTTTTCATTTATTTCTCTGCCTCCTGGTTGTAGCATCTTCTCCCTGGAGGCTCAGGTTAGAAGTTTTCCCTTTTGTGAAAGCATGACAGGTGCCTAATTGAATGATGAATGTCCCTTTATTACTCTGTAATTGAACTGCCAGCTTTTTGATTGGTTTGTAGAGATGCTCCACTCCTCATCAAGCACTGCGGGGGGCTCCAGGGCTGGCAGGCTGGGCCCTACCCTCCATCTGTCTAATCACATCTCTCCCCTACTTGGCTTTTGGGTGGGGAGGGGGTTCGGGGGGGAGGTAAGTCATAATAAATTATGCTAATTCAGCGTCGCCGTGACAATAAGAATATCGCATTGTTACGTGCGTGGCAGAGGCAAATGTGAGAAGATGTTTTGTCGTTGTGGCTGCCTGGCCTGACAGGCCCTCGATGAAGATTAATGGGCCTCACCTGAGTGACAGAGCAGGGGATTGTGGGGCAGAGAGGGTCATTCATCATACTCTGACAGGTGTCATTCACTCCGACAGCTGCACTGCCATCGCCTGGCTAGTGGTTCCATTTTTCTGCCAGTTAAGCAAGGAGTTTAATAACATCCCCAGAATTAAAACTCATTCTTTGTAGCAGGTCTGACAGCTGAAAATAAGAAAATCAATTCTTCACGTGTTATAGCCCAGTTAACTGACTGGGGCTTTGACTTTAATTTAGTCTTTGGGCTGAATTTCAAGTAGGGCACTTTTGTAAGACATCATCTATTAAAATTTACCAATAGCATTAACTTCTCTGTTATTATTGTGGCTGGATTAGAATGCAGCCTTTAATAGTGGATGTCATCTTCATTTGGTGCAAGCTCAAGTGCAGGCAGGTCTGGTGGGGGATATTCCACTTCATCCTCATTAGTGATGTTTATAGCCTCTCTCTTCATTAATATTGATCCCTTACACTACAGAGGAAAACAAGACAGGCACTAATTTGAACCATTTTGTATCATTAAACTGCTTGGATTTCTTGGTTTCATTCATTTTGGAGAGCTGAATAAAGTATTTCAGAAATGGAAGGAAAAGACGGCACAAACTTGTGGCAGCCTCCTGGTTGGCATTAGGACCTTGTACTGGTTAGTCCTGGGGAAGACCTGGAAATAGCCCCTGAGAAAACAACTCTAAAATAAAACAACAACCTTAACATGTGTCTAATATGTAAGCAGTGAAGCCAAGATACAAATGTTTGTAGCTTGTTTCATTTCACTCATTAAAACTGTTGTAGCCCAGGGGACAGCCATGACTAGTTGGAAGCTCCTCTATGGAAACACATATGAATAAGATGGATTGACATCTGTTTGCATAACTTAGGAGCTTTGTAAATCCTCAATGTGATATCACTACGAAAAAAGCAACCAGGATCCAGAGAAGAGCATAAGCAACCGTTTGCACTGGATCTGGAAGCGTTATTGCTGTTGCGTGATGCTGTAACGAGGCGGTTTCTGTAATGATGTGCCTTTCAGGTCAACATAATCAAGAAACATTAATTTGGTCTGAAGCAAGTGCCAAGAAAAGGGCTGCTAAGGTTACAAGGAATATGTGTAGCTGTCTCACAAGGGGAGAACAAAGTCCCCCTCCCAGCTTGTTTGGACTAGCAAAAGGAGGCTAAGAAGCACTCTGACTGCTCTCTGCAAATACTTCAGGGGAGGTAAACACAGGGAGTGGAGGAGAAGAGTCTTGATGTGATAGCCCAGGACATAGCTTCCAGTCCTGTGTTCGTATAAAGCAACATAATTTGTCTCTGTGTAGATCATAAATCAAGGATGATGAGAGAAATTGGACACGTACCTCTCAGTCTCACCAAAGCTGTTGGAGTTGAGGGAAAGGAAAGGTTTTATTTAGGGGTGGTGGGAGAGGACAGGAATTGCGACACTTCAGGAAATTTATTTCTGTCTCTCTTGCAAGTAGGGAGGGAGCATAGAACAGCCATGCTCCTCCACAGACACCTCATTTAAGAGCCTGGAATGATATGGGAGGAGGTTGTACACATCAGTTAAACATGAGTAAGGAGTTCAGCCCTAATTTTGTTTTACAGAGGGTATATTATAGTATATTATAGTATATTTCAATAGCTTGTACATTTTTCTCCTTCACTCAATCTAAAAGATTAAATTTTGTCCTGTGGAGACTACACTGCCTTGAAAGGAATGATTTGCCTCTGTGTTCATTGTTGGTGATCTGTGTTACTTTAGTGTTAGGAATTAATTGCATTTAAACCATTGGTGTAGAAGCAAATGGTGTAATACGTATAGAAAAACAGTTTGACTATACAGAATGAGAGAGAACATTTTGCAAGTCTCTCTTTGGTCTCAGATGGTTGTGTGGACATGGTGCTTCTCTCCAGCGCAAAGGAGAGGCAAAAGGTATCATCAACCATCCTTGTTCGTGTTTTCCTGTCGGGTCACAACATTTGTGTCATATGGCTGCATAGAGTATGGGGGTGCTCATTCCACATCAAACTGCCATACCGGAGGAAAACTATCTTCAAAACTTGATTTTTAAGGTAGGAGTTATTTTATTCTTAAATCATTAAAAAGTTAAGTCCTCTCTAGTTCCTGCAGATCACCACAGGTTTTTCTGTACCCAAAGCATTACTTTGACTTTGGGGTGGAGACATGGACTGGAATATAAGGACTCACTCCATTAATATCTTGCTACGAGACTGGTGTTACAGACAGGGCTTTGGGTTCTTTGATAACGACTGGTTCTGTAAGACACCAGATCTTACAGGTTCACATGGGAGAGGCTTGTCCCAGAGTGGATAAAGGGTTCTGGGGCAGGAATTGGCAGGGCTCATTCAGGAGGCTTTAAACAAGATTCAAAGGGGGATGGGCTCG
>VZRI01012542.1:208891-242741 GCA_013397515.1 Upupa epops | reverse complement strand
CCCCCGACGAGCGAGACGCCCCCGCGGGGGGGGGGGGGGGATGAATGTCGGCAGCAGGAATGATCTTGACCCTTTTTGGCCCTGTTTGCTGCAGCTGGCAGTTCTCCAGACCTGACCCCTCTCAGGCTCTTGAGTAATGCTGAAGCTTCTCGCTGGTTTCGCAGAGAAGCTGTAGCAGTGTCCTAGAAATTCAAGGAGTATCACTAGTGAATTGTGAAACCTTTTTGTGCAGACATGACCCAAATAAGGGACAAGGCTGACTGGGTCACCAGCAGAAAGTTCCCAGCCCCTGTTTCCCAAGGAAGATGCATCGACGCCAGCACTGGTGGAAAATCTGTTAGGAAGGTCCTACCAAATCAGAACCTCACAGCAGAGCAACGCTCAGATCACCAACCAGTCAAAACCCTGGTGCTGAGGCAAGATTATGAAGGTGCTGGTCCGTGTTTTGCTCTTTGACTTGTGTCTTGCTGCTCACCTAGATCAGATTCATAGATCAGGAATGGGGGAAGGATTTGAAGCGGAATACATTGTAGCTGGAAGGGAAAGATGATCAGATGATTGTATTCTGCCTCAGAGTACAACCCATAATAAAAAGAATAACAATAAAACAACCTTTAGAGAGATCCTGCAAATCCCATTGAGCTGTCTAACTTCATTAAATGAAGATAAGCTCCAAGAGCGGGGAACCGGCGTTGAAATGTTCTTTTCCCTCCGCACACTCAGGAGACAGCGCATCCCTGCCCCATGTATTTATGAAAGATATTGGGGGGATGTTACTGTACTTCAGGATTAGCAGATAACCCTGAATATAAAATACTCAACCACAAAATAAAAAGCAGAGAAGCCTCCACACCAGCATGCGATTTTAGCCCGTGCAAGCCAAGAAAACACTTCAGCTGCCCCGGTGGCCAGTCTGACCTGAGACAGCCTGGGTTTGGGGTGAGCTCCTTGCATCGAGAAGAGGAAAAGCAATAGGGTGACTGTGTCAAGGGCTGGCGGAAATGAAACTCAGCATGTTTGCCTTTTGGGAAACTCCAGGCAGTTGTTGTTTGGTTTCTGGTCTCCTAGAAATAGCCCCGGAGTGGTGCATTGAGATCGGTGGGATTACTCTGGTTAGGGTGGTGTGTCTGCAGTCTCTGCAAGGGATACCCCGAGCCCAGACAGCTCAAGAAGAGACAGCTGCTGTCCCAACCACCCCTTCCATGTCTCTTTGAAAAATGATGCTGAGAGTTACCCCATAGCTGTGTGTTGCTTTTCCCAGGATTCGTGTCCTGAGACTCACCCAGATGCTGGTTGGAGAATTTCCTTCTGCTCAGGAAATGCAGGAAATGCGTTGCTCAGTCTCTCATTCGAAACTTAGCTGAATGCAGCCTCTTGGTTTGCAATGTCATTTGGGGAACGGACACCTCACACTGAAAAGCCTAAATCACAGCTATTAGTGACTAAGCGGTGTGGGATAGCACTCCTCCCAGCAGTGAGATGCAGAGCTGGGGAAATGCTGCTCCCAGGACCTGATGGCAGAATGATGGCTCTAGCTTAAACCTGCCCATGAATTTTCTTAGTGCCAAAAGAATTCCTCATCAAAAGGGTCATCAGATCATGGACTAGGCAGTCCAGGGAGGGGGTTGAGTCACAATCCCTAGATGTGTTTCAAAGTGGTGGAGATCTGGAGCTTAGGGACAGGGTTTAGTGGTGGGTTGCAACAGTTAATGATTTGACTCAATGACCCTAAAGGTCTTTTCCAACCTAAATGACTCCATAATTTTAAAGACCAAGAGGAGGGAATAGCAGAGGTGCATTACAGCCACCTCTGACTTCAGTCCCTCATTGGAATTTGCCTTTGTTGCTGCCAATTGGCTCCATACTTATCCTGCACCACTAGGAGAGGGCAATGAAGTCCAGTGTGTATTTAAATCCTCACTAGTCTTTGCAGCTCTCTGACTTCACAGATCTCTCTGGGCACATCTCAGCTCTTTGAGCTCTGATCATCCCTCCCCCCCTCCCTCCCCCCATCCTCTGACACTGTCCAGATCAAAGGGATCAGCCTGCAGGGATCCCCCATCCTTTTGGCTGGACTGTTTCTCTGCAAAAGGGCAAGCGTAGAGGGGTTTGTCTGTCTGCCTAGCATCTGCTGTAAGTGAAATTTTAATGTCTTTCAATTAGTAACCATTAAGACAAAACCAAAATACAAACTAGTAATAAGAAAATCATGTAGATACAATTTTAAAGTAATTTTTAAAATTTATATTACAATAACAAAATCCTAAAGATAATTCATTCCTTAGGGCAAGACCAGAAAGGAGGCAATCAACAGGATCAGCCTGATTAGACCCTATCAAAGATATTTTAGCCCAGCATGAGGCAATCACTTTCTCCCTCTGCATCCACTTGTCTGTTAGAATATAATGTGGCCATTTGGACCCCAAGCTCCTCAGACTTCGTTTGGCTTTGCAAGAGCTATGGTACCAAAGATGGGCTTTGGGTTGTACCTTTTGCAATGTGGCAATAAATACATTACCCTCGGGCAGAATATCTGCCGGGTCACACTGAGCTTTGCTGCCTTGTGTCATGGGGTGGAAACACACACTCATGCTCAATGTACCTGCCTTGAAATTCATCACTAAAACCACACAGCTTAGTGGGCCTGGTGCATTAGGTTGATGGTTGGGCTTGATGACTTTGGAGGTCTCTTCCAACCTTAATGTGAAAAATAATAAATAAAAAGGATTCCCTTATTTCCACAGAGGCCAGGCTGACTCCTCCAGTGATTTGGGGGGCTCTGTGGTTTGGAGGGTTTTTCTTTCCCTTTCGAGACTCAGATTGGACTGACTTCCAGAAACCTGACTTTTAAGAAAGGAAAATATTGGGCTGACAGCCCCCCCTTAACAGATGGTACTTTTACCCTCCTATAACACAAATCTGATAACATTCAGGTGATAGTTTGGTTGTTGAAATCTTCTGCAAGGCTGGGCTGTCTTTCTATCCACTTGTTTTTAGCCCTTTATCCAGCAAAAAAGAAAGTGGACTTCTCTGCCCCTTTTTCTTGTTCCCCACTTCCAGCATCTTTGGTTCAAGGCATTTTGTCAGTACGGGGATTGTTCTCCTGTTTCCTTTCTTCTGTGCTGACTGTATGCACCCTTCCATGAGCAGATACAGCTCACTGAGCTTGCACAAAAACAACCCAAGTTAAAAAAAGTGAATGTAGCAGAAGGTTCACAGATGGGTCAGTGAATGGCACCTGCACAGCAAATGCTTGGATGAACCCCTAAGACATACACGTGAGAGGTATCATAGAATGGTTTGGGTTGGAAGGGAGCTCAGAGATCATCTAGTTCTAACTCACTGCCATGGCCAATGACACCTCTCACCAGACCAGGTTGCCCAGAGCCCCATCCAACTTGGCCCTGAACACTTCCAGGGATGGAGTAGCCACATCCTCCTCGGGCATCGTGCTCCAGTGCCTCAGCACCTTCACAGGTAGGAATTTCTGCCTCCAATCTTATCTCAGTCTGCTTTCTCTTAGTTTGAAACTGAAGATTTAGTTTGGGCCACAGAGGAACAAGATAGTGTCCAGCAATGTGTGCAGACTTGCCCTGACACCACAGTCATGTCACTCTGGCACAGAGCCCCTCAGCATCTCCCTCTGACAGGTGCTACATCCCATCGCTGTTGTATCTCCTACTCCTTGGCAATACACATCCAGCAACGTGAGCCATGGGGTTCAACATGAGTAAACACAGCACAGGCTCTGTGGTACCTCCGAACCTGCCCTCCATCAGACACACCATCTGATCATTGACAAAGTTTTCATCTGAGCACATGAGTCCTGCAGATAGTGCTGAGTGCTGTGCAGGATAAGATAGGTCAGGGGGATATGACTGCACTTTTTTGGGGGAAAATGAGTTTAGACTCATAGACATGGTGTGTGCTGTTCACTGGCTTTAGGGACAGAGAATAGGACCCAGCCCTTGTATTTAGCAGCAGAGACATAAGCAAGGAATTCCAAGATTCAGAAGTGGCCCAAACAAGCTGAGATGCAACATAGTTGGTACCTAGTTACCTGCTTTCGGGTTTATTGCTTGCAGGAACAACAAAATGGTCAAGATAAGCTGTTCCCTCTATGTCTAATTCAAGGAGGATGTTGAATTAGGCCATTCTGCCCCACACCACCTCTCTGACCCTATCAAAGTGCAGAAAAAATGGACTTTTAAAGTACAGAGGTGTTTGGTGTCTTTGAGTTTTCCACCATAATGACCTTGCGTATCATCCATCTAGTCACAGTGCCTCAGCTCATCCAAAGGAGACTTGGCCTCTGAAAATTAAGCACACCTCCTGTTAGATCAGTGTCTGGGGCACAGCCTGGAGACAGGAGTTGCTGTCTCAGCACTCAAGGCAGGTGGGTTATCTCATTTTTCACATGGCTGACCTGTTGCTGATCAGGGTTCCTCGATGTTATCTTTACTTTAGTCTCCCTTCCCCTTTCAGTGCATTTATCTGCTTGGTGTTGCTACATGAGAGCAAGAAGCAGAGAGAGCCTCAGTTGCATGTGTAAAGCCAGGTTTGAAAGTCACTGTGTGTCCTTAGAAAACCTTCTCTCCCCTCCCCTTCACAGGGACCTTAATGGTTTGGGGTTTTTTTCAACAGAAAAGTGAGTGCTATGCAAAACTTGACTCATGCCTGCCATAGGTTAAGGGTTGAAGCACTCTGTTAGGTGCAGCAGAGGGTCAGGAGTTACCATGTAGTACAGGACAAGTGTCCAATTCATTGAGACTCAGTGGGGCTTTGGGTATCTCTGACACTGTTTAGGATTTAATAAGTCATTTAGTCATCATCTTACTGGTTTATTCCCCTGATTATATGCTCTGAGCACTCAAAGGTTCACAGCATCCCAGGAGACCCCCAGGTCTGTCTCAGACACTGACCACAGGAATGGCAGTGAAAGCAGATATGGAGTGGAATATTTCTTATTTTAGGAGGGTTTCAGAAGCTGAAAGCACCCTGGATCTGCTCCGCCAAGAAACCAGGAGCATCATTTGAACCTGATATGTTTCACCCTATCTTGCACTGTGCTGTTCTCCAGCTTCATTGCCCGCTGGTAAAGGCAGAAATCACCATTTGTGACCAGTCTGGAAGGCACATGGGGGTCTGCTCAGAACACTCCCTGCAGGCACATGGAAGCCCACAACACCGAGCCTGGCTCATGACACTTGCGCATCCCAGACAATGTTACCGCTGTTTCCCTTTCCTGCAAGACCAGGGAATGGTCTCTAACCCACTTTATTTAGTGACATAGTGCAGTCAGGACCTCCTGAGACTGCTCACCCTTGGGAAATCATAGGTTAATTGCAGAGCAATTAATTGGTTGATCTTGAGAATTAAATCACATTAGGCAATGCCTGATCACCTCCAGGAGCTAAGAGCCAGTAGCCTCTTTTGCTTTGCAAAGATACAAATCAAATCCCAAAACTTCAGTGAAATCACCAGACTGATTTCCGTGAACTTCATTTGCCATTCCCACCCAACCTGCGTTTTGATTGCCCAAACCCCTGCCACGCTGCAATGTTACCTTGACTTTCTTCTCAACTCCTACATCCAAGCCACTTCCTTTTTCAGACACTGAGCAATCAGAGCTAAAGTAGCCTTGAGACACCAACCAGGGCAAGTGATTGCAAGGAAATGACCTGTTTTTCCTGGTTGCACTCAGAGAGTAAGATCAATAGAGCAACATTATGTGTCGTATCCATTTCAGCTCAGTAAAAATAGACCAAAAAAAGCTATCATCAACATAGAGAGCTTCACAAGTGAGAATTGATGGCTGATCAAGAGCCATCAGCTCCTGAAGCCTTTTAACCTCTCAGAGTTGATATCCCTTGTTTTCTCTGAGCTTGCGTTTTCTTCCATGGCCCTGGAGGTTATACTTACTGAACTTTAGATGATTTGGATGTGGTGCTTAGCGATGCAGTTTAGTGGTGAACTTGGTAGAGTAGGGTTATTGGTTGGACTTGAGGACCAAAGGATTTTTCCCAACCTGAATACATCTGATTCTATTAACTTCCTGTTCTAGAATGGTCTCTTCAGTAAAGAAAGGAGACCAGGAGTTGAGATTTACCTCTCCCATTGCCTTCCTGTCAGCTTTCAGGCTTTTCAAATTCTGCATGTGCACCAAAGGCACAGAGCACTGGGAGGAGTGAAGATGGATCCTGTGTGGTTTATCTTTATTGTTCTCAGATAATAAAAGATAGAAAGAGATGAATCTATAAGCACTGAGGTGGAAATGTTTTCTTGATCTAAGTAGCAATGATTACTAAGCACCACACAGTAGGTGGTTAGAGGGTCTGCTGCAGTGTCTAGTGTAGATGTGGATTATTTTCAGTACTACAGTACTGGGACTGTTTGCCCAGGCCACACACTGGCTGTGGACTAAGCAGGGTAGGGGTTTTGCCTTGCAAGGCTTTAGATATCAGCTTGTCCATCTCAGAGCTACTTCATATCCTCAAGGCACCCACTTGGTTGCCGAGTGTCCCACCACAAGTCATCTGCAACTGAACTTGGGTGGGCCTTGAGATCTTAGTTCCTCAAGCTGATGAAGACATAGGGTTTAGTACAAAGCTGTTCTGTACGTGTGTGTATATGCAGATGGGTTATATGGGTATAAATCTACAGCTCTGACTCATGCTGTAACATGGCTAAACAATCTTGGAGCACCCCACAAACCAATCCCACTGCAGAGAACCATCTTCATCTCCAATTCATTTCCCACCATGACTGGTGTTTCTCTGTCAGCCTTTCGCCACCACAGTGAAGCGTGTTGGTTGGGTTGTTGGGATTTTTCTTTGTTTCATTCCTGGGATCAGATTTTCTTTGTGATTTGCCTTAACCTCATCACAGAAACCACAAAGCTCAAGGGACCAGAGCCTTCTGCTAGCATGAATGTGTGGTGTTGCTGCAGAGTGCAGAAGGGCCAACAGAATCTCATCTGATGTCAATCAGTGTCACTGCAGAGAAATAAGGAGAGAGCTGGAAGGTAAACTGGAGAAGCCCAACTGGCTCATGCTGGTCCTGGTCTCCTGGCCTTGGGTTACATTCGGATTCTGCAAATTGAGAGATCTGGGTCTGATGACAAGCCCCCATTTTCCAGATGCTTCTCCAAACCATGTTCAGCCATGCTTCAGTAGCTTCTTTTGTGGCTGACTGCCTTGTGCAATGAATGTCTTCTTGAAAGCATCTGAAAAAAGAGCAATTTGGGGGGTTGTGGATCTGAAAGGGGACGAATATTGCGCTTGTTTCTGGCTATGGTGGTGGGCAGGGATGATAAACGTGTTGGCAGGCTGGATTCTTCAAACCACAGGGCAGGGTTGGATTCAGCTGTGGATTTGAGTCTGTTCTTAAAGAATGCCAAATCGTGATGCCTGAATATCTGAGATTTCAGCAAATTTGCCATCAGTGTTTAAAGCCGACTGTGCAACAAGGTGATTGCTTTTTCTTCTTTCCTCCCCAGTTTTTATACTGATTTTACCCTCGATGTCATTGACAATGTTGGTGTGATCAGCAAATTGAACTTTAAGTGCCATTTGCACAGATTTTTGTGGGAGTGGATGTGGGAAATCAGGCCATTCAAAGTTACACCTATTATAAATTCCTATTCAGTTCTGTCATCAGCAAAAGATTTATGGAGGAGCAGGGGGGGGGAGTGCTTCAGCTAGTGGAAACAGAACAGAATTGGCACTTGTTTTGCACCCAGGTAAGGATCCAGCCCTGGTTCTGTGCCAACAAGTCTGAACATAAGGAGGATCTCCCTAAGGGTCAATGCTGGCATGTGCTTGGCTGACCTGAGTCAGCGCTTCCTAGGGCAGTAAGGACTCTGTGTTACTCAGAGAGGAGCAACAGTGGCCAAGCCAAAGGGAAAACTGACTACTGTCCCTTGAGCAAGGCTGGGTGGAAGAGAGACTTGAGGAGGAGACACAGCAGACAGACCAGATAAATCTCTGACTCCTTACATTTAGCAGTTTCATTCTTTCTGCTGACATAGATAAAGGTGGATCACCCATCCCTCCTGTAATCATGATGCAGCCAAATGTGCTGTGTGGGAGCAGACATGGGTGAGGGTTCATAAGATGTGCACAGAGACATGGTAGAAATGTCATAGCCTGGTGCCTAATTCCCTTCTACTGTGCAGTGCCACATTCATTATCAGATCTGTCAGTCCTTCAGAAGAACTAGTGATGCAGTGTCTCACTGCTGTGGCAGCAGCTTTTGCTTCTCTTCTGCATTTCCTTATCACTTTCCCCTTTTCCTCTTAGTAGCATCATTGTTCATTATCCTACTGCTGGCTGTGAATCCGCATCTTTCAAAACATCTAAACTGAAGTGGAAGGGGAGAATACTCCACTGGGAAATACCTTCTTGGTGTTCAGACTTAACAGTCTGTAGAACAAGAACCAGGCAAAGATCTGCAGTTAATGCTTCCAAGAGCACTGGGTTCTTTCACCCTCCATCTCCTGCTGAGCCATGAACAACTACTACTGTGCTTTTCATGGAATAATAGAATCATAGAATCATAGGGTTGGAAGGGATCTCCAAAGGTTGTCAAGTTCAACTCCCCTGCAACAAGCATGGACATCTCTAATTACAACAGATTGCGCAACGCCCTATCAAACCTGACTTTGGGTGTCTCCAGGGATGGGACCTCCACCACCGCTCCAACCTGTGCCAGTGATCCACCAGACTAAATAAGTTTTTCTTGATGTCTAACCTAAGTCTAGCCTGTTTCATCCTAAAACCATCACCCCTTGTCCTATTGTTTCATGCCTTACTGAATAGTTCTTCCCCAGCCTTCTTACAGGCCCCTTTCAGGGATGGGAAGGTTGTTTTATGCTCCACACCCTACCTTCCCCCGTGGCTCCCAAACCATGGCTGCCCCCAGTTCAAGGTGAGCAGCACATCAAGCTCTCCAGTGTCTCCCCTCCATGCTCAGCAAAAGAGAGGACACGTGGGGGGTGCCAGAGCTGACTAGCTGGATCTGGGAGGACATCATGCCCTAGAGCTACCTCCACCACACTGAGGGTTTAATGTGCTGTAATGACAGAGCTGGCCTTGTTGTATAGGCACCCCTGCCACGCAAAGCTCCTGGACGTCGCTGGCAGCTCTTGAACTCCCTGCCCACGGCTGCTGCCGGTTGGTTTTTCTGGAATAGATCCTCCTTCTCCTTGAGCAAAGGGCAAGGGGTCTTCAGGGAGGAGTGGAGAGAGCAGAGAGTGGGGCGGACTCCCATCACTGCCACGGATGGTGCCGGCCCTATGGGGTTGTGAATCAGGACATTAATCAGTGTTATGGGGCTTGGGACGGGGTCAGATACCTGTGGTTTGAGGCATGCTGGCAGGGCTCAGCATCGCCGGAGTCATAATACCACACACTGCTCATGAAAGAGCACTGCTGCGACGTTCCAGGAGGCATGGTGCCGGGAGGGAACTGGGGATGGGCTGGGGAGGAGGCTGCTGATGGGGGTGGGAAGAGAGAAGGAAGGGGGGGGCGGGAGGACAGGGAAGAAAGAATTAAACCATCTACGTTTCCTGGCTGCTGCTGCCTGCAGGAGTATGAGAGGAGCTGTCTGCTTTAAAACCTGCCTGCTGAGCCTTTGCCCTGCCCCTTACATCCTTCTGTGTAGGGACTTTGTTGCTCATCCCTTCCCAAAAGTCCTGACAAGAATGTAAGGGTGCAAGAGCATGAAAACTAATTTCACCAACCAGGTAGGAGAATCATAGAATCATGAAGGTTGGAAAAGACCTTCAAGATCATCAAGTTCAACTGTCTGCCCTAAAACTCCTAACCACTAAATTGTCTCTTAAAACACCATGTATACTGGCTTTCTGAACACTTCCATGGACAGTGCCTCCACCCCCTCCCCGGGCAGCCTGTTCCAAGGCCTCCCCACTCTTTCTGGGAAGAAATTTTTCCTAATACCCAATCTGAACCTCCCCTGGCACAACCTGACCCCATTTCCTCTTGTCCTATCACCAGTCACTAGGGAGAAGAGGCCAACACCCACCTCACTACAAACACCTTAAAAGCAGAGGGAAATAATTAAGAAAATTCTATTATCTTCTTTCTGCATGTCCTTCAGCAAGTCATCCTCTGGAAGGAGTTGACAAAGTAGACATACAAAGAGTTTAGGGAAGTTACTGAGAGTAGAAGAAGCTCTTCTGCTGGTCCTCTAATCCATCATCCTGCCAGTCACTGCATGGTAGAGGAGAGTGTTGGTAAATTAAAAGAAAACAATAACCTCCTGCTTTTTTTACTCCTCTGGTGATTTGTTTTGCTTGTATATAAGTAGGTCTTCTCCTGCAAATGCCTCAAGAGAAACTAATTTTGCTTTGCTTGGTGTTGATTAGATCTTTCATTGCATTTGTGAAATGCAGGATTCAGAGGCTTTGATGCTGAAGGTTTCATGTTTCGGTGTGGGACATGGACCTTTGGGAAAAGCAAACCCCCATATTTTGTGCTTGAATTAGTATTTCTCTTTTTTTTACAATAAAATATTAATCCTGACTGTGCCTGTAAGGACAGTCACAGCAAGAAACTCAGAGCCAAAAGTTGTCTCTGGGGAATGCAGAGACTGTTATTGACTAAGTGAGGTATTGCAAGTAGCTGTGTGAGCATTTCACAAGGGGATACTTAGGAAGCTGCTTTCTCTTCCAAGTGCTCCTGCTTCCTCTTGGCTCTGTTAGAACTGGAAGCTTTTAGAGGCAGAGACTGTTTCATGCTCTGGCCCAGGTTCATGCCCTTCAGAAGACTACTCTTACCTATCTAGGTGTCCCCCTATGCCTGGATAGTTGGGGGATGTCCCCGTACATAACCATTGCCCTTGTCCTGTCATAGAATCATAGAATCATTCAGGTTGGAAAAGACCTTTCATATAATTGAGCCTACCATGAACCCAACTGTCCCCAGCCCACCACCTGTGGCTTGAAATTGTCTGTGGAGCTCCAGCCAGCACAGCAATGATCCTGGGGAGAGATTAAGTTCATTCTACACAAGCAATGAAGTCTTGATTCATTTCTCTTCAAATAATCACCTATAGGCACCCAGGGTGTCCAAGATATCTGCCAAGGTCAGGTAGACACGGCACAGGACCAGCTTTTTAGCTATGGAGCAGGAGGCCAAGTGAGATAATGCAGGACATCAGTTTGCACTCAGCACCTTATTTCGTGACACTGAACAATCTCTAGCAAATCATGATTTGGGATTTTCTTCTGTGTTGGCAGAAAAGCAAGTCAGAGACCTGTAGAGGGTACATCACTCCTCACAAGAAGAGTCTGTCTCTGTTAACTAAGATGAAGGGCAATTTAGATGCACATGGTGGATTTTAGCCTAAGAGATTACTCTGTAATAGTTTCTGGACCATTCCAATAGTTGGTCAAAACCTGCAGCTGCTGTGGTGATACAAGCTGTTGTTACCAATAAAAAAACCTTTCAAGACTTCATCAGGGCTGGGAATTTTATCCTTCTTTTCTGTCCAGAACATTTGGCTTAAAATCTAATGGTGTGTTTTAAATTAAAATTTAAAAGTGTTTTTGTTAGAGGAAAAAAGCCAGAAAACAGCCATTAATCTGGTTGTAAATAAACCTACTAATTTCAAAGACCAGAAGGAAAACATCTGCTTCAGCAGGGACTACTGAGAAAATCATGGCAAGTCCCTGTCATCTCTTTGCATTTTGAATCATTGAATCATAGAATGGTTGATGTTGGAGACCATCTAGTTCCAACCCTTCCCCATGGGCAGTGACATCTCTCACCAAACCAGGTTACCCAGAGCCCCATGCAACATGGAACACTTCCAGGGATGGAGCAGCCACAGCCTCCTTAGGCAACCTGTTCCAGTGCCTCAGCACACTCACAGTGAGCAACTTCTGCCTCAGATCTCATTTCAATCTCCCATCTTTTAGCTTGAACCCATCCTTCTTGTCCTATCACTAGAGTCTCTTGTAAGAAGCCCTCTCTACCTTTTCTGTAGGCTCCTTTTCAAGCAGTCCTTGTATTTCTGTGGCCAAGGAAACAGTTAGCTGCCAGTATTTCCTTCAGGTCACCATGATTTAGATCCTCTGATCTTTAATTAAAAACTTTAGCATTTACTCTGGCTCTGTAGAAAAATTGGGGGTCTCTTGTCAAGACCTTGTGGACCATGGGATGGGAGCACAATCCTAGATGGAGGCTGAGTGTGCTGCTGGCCTCTGTTGAACCCAGACCAGCAGGTAGGATTAATTTCACCTTATTTTACCTTAAAAAATTAAAATTTTCTTGAGGTTTCTTCTATAGGCAGTGTGGCAGTCAGTCCTTGCAACCCATGCAAGGTGTTTTGTTCTGCTGCTTCTTCCTGCTTTTCTTTGTGGTTTATAGAAAGAGCCTTGAACAACATGCTAGGTTAGATTCTTAACATTCATATGGCCAAGGATGGAGATGGCTCTACACTAAAATAACCTGTATGCTATTTCTGGCTCAGACAATCACCCTGGGGTGACTTTGAGTAGTCCCTTCCTTTTTTGGTTTCTTCTATCTTTTGCCTACCTTGCTTCCTTGGACTTTGCTTCCACAGCACATAGGTACTAATTAAAATCTGAGACAGCTATCACCCAAACACCTTGAAACCCTAATTTCTGGGCCATGGACAATGAGTTCCTCAGAGGGGAGGTGTGTTTTGCTGCAAGCCTGCATAAAGATCATTGTAATAGCAAAAGGCTCTTATCTGTGGCCTCAAAATGTATTTGCCCTACAAAGCTGATGTAAATCTCCTACCTGTGCCTCCCACGGGAGTCACTAATACAGATCTCTCGGCTTGAGAGTGATGGCAGGTTTTGCTGTGGACAAGTGGCCAAAAGTAACATCTTCCTGCCCACACTCCCCCCTCCAAAACCCACTGTGTAAATCTAGTGTCTCATTTCAGACGGGGTTTCTTTATTTTTAGTTGCAAAGGGTCCTCACCATGGAGAGGAGCCCATAGACAGATGATCATCTCGTGTGCATCATCTGTCTGTGTAAACTCCTGTTCAAAGGTGTTTGATGCCAGCAGAGTGATAGTGGATGACCTGAAGGAGAAATGAGGGTGGAGGCTGATCCTCCTGTTGTGCTGGGGGAAATTTAGGTTGGCCCTGAGGAACAATTCTGCAAGGGTTGCCCAGGGCTGTCCCAGGCTGTCCAGGGCAGCTGGGGAGTCCCCATCCCTGGAGAGGTTGCAAAGCTGTGGAGATGTGGGCTGAGGGACAGGGGTTAGTAGTGACATGGCAGTGCTGGGGCATTTGTTGGACTTGATTATCTTGAAGGTTTCCAGCCCAAACAATCGTACAGTTCTATGGACTATGTGGTCTGCTTGCCTTTGTAGAGGATGTAGCCTGGCCAGATAAGCTTTCTGCTTTCTCATTGCCTCTGCTGCAAATCAACCTGGGATGGGGAAGGGGGTGGGACGTAAAAGATCATTGTTAATGGGTTGGAGAGAGATCATTACAACGGGTACTGTGTGCGACAGCATTGTGGTTTCAGCAGCTGCACTGAAACATCTCTCCTCCCTCTTCCTCTGCAGCTGAGTGCTCATGAGTATTGTTTCAGACTCCTGGTAAGCAGAGTTAGATAAGCTGAATCTGTGCAGGGCATTGATTTGCTTTTATAGAATCACAGAATACTTTAGGTTGGAAGGGACCTCACATATCATCTAGTCCCATACTCTCTGCCATGGGCTGGGACACCCTTGACTAGGCCAGATTGCACAAGGCCCTTTCCAATCTGGCCTGGGGTTTTCTCCAAAAACATCTTCTGTCTCCACTGATTTCTCATTAAAAAGTTCTACAAAAGTTTTGAATGGCGAGGAGGGGTAGCCTCTGGGAAACATCCCTCCCTCATGCTGTATTTTAACATGCAAATGTACATTTCACCTGTGAAACTCTTTGCTTTAAGACTTCATTATGACCAGAGGTAGAGAAGGATTTAAGTATGGGCATAGAAGTTGGAGACAAGTGCCATTAACATGATGCTGGCAGCATTTTGGGGATGTATTTCGATGTTTCGGGATATAAGTCAGCGTGCTCCAAATAAAGGCCAAGAAAAAGCTTCTTCCAGTAAAACACAAAACTTCTGTTGCCTCCATCTGAAGTGGGTGAAGTGAGTGCTTCTGGCCAGAATCAAAGGCGGGATGTTGGAATTCAAGATCAAGGGTATCACCACCAAGCACAGTTTTGCAGCTCCTTCAGGCAGAGGTCAGAGACCTGCCAACTGCCAGGCAACAAAGCCGAGCATTTAATGTGCTGCAGTCATGGGAGTTCAAAGGTTCCAACAAATTACATAACTCTTTAAAGGAGAAAAATGTTTTGCCCACAGGAGAAAGTCAGAAAAAAGTCCATTCCACTGATATATCAAAATTATGAGCTAGCTAGGTCTCTGCGAGGTCTCTAGCTTTGAACAACCCTCAGTAGATAGCTTTTCCACAAGAAAGTCTGGTTCGGTCATGCCTTCGGTCATTATGGTCCTTGGAGTCACAACACCTTGCAGCGAATCTGTGTGTTGCACAAGCATCTCAAACCTGACACCTCCTAATTTTAGCCGCTGTCCAACATCTGCATCATCACTCCACAGTTCATGCACTGCCAGTACTATTAAGAACCATCCTTCTCTCTCCCAGTAAAGATCCTCAGAACACAAGGATGTGCTTAGCCCACACCCACCTACCAAGGGTCTGTCAGCACACCCTCCATCCACTCACTGAGATCTTTGTCTCAAAGGCATCTGTCATAAGCACCTCTTCAGTTCATTGTGTCTAGACAGGTTTGTCACTCTTAGATAAGAAAGCCCAGGAAGAATGCTCTCCATACTTCCAGTAGAGGAGTAGACTTGGTCCCACTCCAGCAGGCAATGACTTGTTGCCACCTCTCCTTTCTATTTCAATAGGCGTATCAGGTCAGTAGACTTCCTGCTTGCATCCTGTGGCTGTCTGCCTATACTACTCCGCATGCCTAGGCAGACATGTCCTTATCATGAAAAAGTGACAAATCACAAGTCCTCTGCTTTTGATGCTGCCTGCCTGGATTCATGGTTGAGACCTTGATCCCCTCCTTCCAGGGGTTTCATGTCCTACATCCACAACATTGGAGAAGTCTTTAGCTTTGGTTACAGCCGTTAACAATCACAGCATTCTTTGGCTGCCATAAAATTCTTTATGGCAAGTTCAAAGGTCATCTGTGCAGACACCCGGCTGTGTCCTGAGGTGATCTAAGAACAACAGAGAACTCATGATCCGTGAGGCTGTGGAGAGAAGACGTCTGGTCTAGACAAGATCAAGGGGACACATGGTTGCTGCCTTGCAACATATAAAAGGCTTCTGCACAGAGGGTGGAAGAGAAAAAATAAACGTTCCTCCTGTCCCTCAGGGATAGGAGGCAGTAGCCTTAGATTGTAGCAGAAGAAATCAAATCAAATGTCAGGAGCAGTTCTCTAACAGAGGATTGTGGGACAGGGGAGCAGACTGCATCATGAAGGGAGAGAACCCCTAAAAAAGCTCCAGCACCTCACCTCAAAGCAAATACGAGAGAGCTCATTCTGAGTTTGATTAAGGAAGTGGACACAGTCCTTCCCACCAGATTGGTCTAAGGTATGGTCTAGAGGTGAACTTGGTAGAGTAGGGTTATTGGTTGAACTTGATGATCTCAAGGGTCTTTTCCAACCTGAATGATTCTGTGACTCTAATGGTTCAGCAGTGATGTGATTTTCCCAAAGACCCCCCAGCCTACCACCTCCCCTCTCCTGTTCACATCCACTAGCTGCTTGGGTTTATCTTTCCTCTCTAAGGCAACTTCCCAGCAGAGGATAAATTACAGAAACCTCATCAGGTTCTTCAGAAACCCTGAGACAAGACGCTAACAGCATGTCCTAAATGAATCATGACATTTTTAACGTGCTCCTGGAAGTTTTTTGCAGACAATGGTGATGACTAGGGGACAAGATGAGCTGACTTGTTATTTTAATGGCCTCAGCTCTAGGACAGGGAAGCCGGTCAGCCTGGGTAGAGCTATCTAATGGAATAAGACATTGTTGTGGGACTTCTAAGTGTTCCTCTCTGAAAGCAGATATCTGGGCTGTCAACAAAACCTTCCTTTCTCAAGCAGAACAAAACCAATTTGCTCCAAGCAAGGCTGGGTTTCCTTTGTTATGTAACTGTCAGTGGTCTAAGAGTTTAACTGTGTAAGTAATTACTTCCTCCACATCTGGCTTTGGTTCCACGGGGTTCCTATTTATGCCAGTATCTTGAAGACACCCGTCAGTGTCCCAAGGAAACATTGAGGGTGCAACCCTCAGAGCCGATTCTCTAGTACGCCCAGACCCAAGTGGGGCGCTAGCTAATATGAGATGGTTGTTCATGGGAATGGCCAAGCTGACAGCTGCTTCGCATCACTGGAGCCCTGCAAAACAGCTAATGCGGGTTAGCCAGATCAGTCACTGCGATCTTCACTGTGTTTACTGTGTTGGTGGTGTTTTATGGAGTGTTTATACACACTTCACGTTCTGACTTTCTGGGTATCTGCTGAATCTAGACCTGATTTCCAGATCTTGCTGATCCCACTTCTCCAGACCTAAACAAGGATCTGCAAACTCCAATCCCCTAAAAGCACTGCAAGTTCAAAACCCCAAAGCATTAGGCTTAATTTAGAAAATGAGGCATCTTCTAAAAAAATCCAGGTCTTTGTCTTTTGTGTATCAACCTACCTGACTGGGACAACAAGTCCCCTCTGAACTGGTACCAGTTTGCTCCCTTGGTTACCAGTGCTTTTTGGGAATACCATCTGTCATGCATCTAGGTTTTTCTATGTAGCTATCTACTATATAGCAGACCAGATGATCTCCAGAGGTCAGCTCCTACCATTCTATGATTCTACTAGCCAGGCACATAAACAGTGCAATTCACATGCCTTTAGTGTTTAATTAAGGCTTCCACTCCTCTTTTCCTCCTTTTTGAGGGTTATTACTTCTCCTCCTTACCCCGGAAATGTTGGGATGCTGCATTTCACAGAGCTCTCAGGAGGAAAAGCAGATCAATTTTTAATCCAATTTCCTTCCCTTCCACCACAGATTTAACTAATTGTGTAAAGCACCTAAAAGAGGAAGAGGACTGCAAAGAGTCAGATGATTTGCTAATATCCAGAAGGGTGGGTTATGAGGCAGGTTTGATATCATGTATTTCTGTCTGCCTTGCAGGAAAAGATGTTATTATTTTTATGCCACTGTCATCAGGTTAGTAAATGAAGCTGGCCTTGCAGCAGTGATAATTTTTTGATCTATGTCCTTTAGAATTCAAACTCCCACCAGCTCTCTACATGGTCTTCTGCAGCTGGAAGTAAGTGGGGTAACTGCTGTCCCAGTGAGTCTGCAGACTTCAAAACATGATGGTCACTCAACCATCCTTATGTTGTCTTACTCATTCACAAAGTGCTTATGGAGTGATTTAACCTCATGCAAAGCCATTCTGCTGCAAGAGGGCTCTTGTACCTTGCACACAAACAGCCCATCGTCAGTGCTCAGCTCACATGGAATAACTGACATGCAGGAAGGCTCAGGGACATGAGATTGCTTAGCAAAAGCAGAATATTTCAGTCTCAAGCTCATGCAGAGCTTCACCAGTCCCAGGGCACAAAATGTCCCATGATGATCTGAGAAGGAAAAGCTTAGTTTGACAAACCATTCCATGATTCTATGATTAATTCTGTATGAACCAATGCAAAAACCCACCATTCTGAGAGATCAGAGAGGTAGAAAAAGAAAACTGATCATACCATGTGCAAGCTGCATGCTCATACAAGTTGCCTCACTCTTACACATGAGGGGATATGAACACAGTCAGGACAGACATGCGAAAAGAGAAAGCTCAGGGTGTCTCTAGGGCTTTGATATTGTGGGGAGGTTGAACCCTCGAACACGATGCCCCAGGATGAATGTGATTTCACACCCAGAAGCAAGATAGGATTCTCATCTTCTGTTTGATACATACAGTACAATATTTATGAAGAAGGACTGATCTGCTCTGCAGGCCCTCTGAGGGCAGAGAGGGCAGGGAAAGAGAAGGAAGCAGAAGGAATGCCACAGCTGCAGAGCCTGGTGCAGTTTCCTGCTCAGATACACCTTCAAATCCTACATGAAATGTTTTCTTTAAACAGGAGCACCTCCACACACACGTGGGCAGCCACTGGAACAAAGTTAACAGTTCAAACCAAACCTGGCTCAGAGGACAGACTCACTGTGCATCTGGTATGTGGTTAAATAAGAGGTATTATGTCAGTAACACCCACCCCCCCCAGGCAATTTTTCTCATCCTGCAATCCTCCATAGAATGATAGAATCATCCAGGATGGAAAAAACTTTCAAGATCATCAAATCCAACCATGAACCTAACTGTATCATGACCACAACTCAACCATGTTGTAAGCTCTGGATCTCCATGACTTTTAAATATGTCCAGGGACCATATAGCCCCTTGTAGTACCAGAAGCTCCCTGGGTCTTTCCACACAGCTGCCTTACTCCTATGAAATGACAGCAAGTCCTTCCGTCTGCATGAAGTCCTCTACATTTCATCCGAATCTTTGCATCCGACTGGGGTTCAGCTGCTGAGGCTTTCCTCCAGAAGGGAGAGGAGCTGGAAACAGCTGTACTATCTTCCAAACTGAGACACTTCTCTTTTCTCTGGATGTGAAAAACATGAACACCTGGTCACCCCATCCCACACATACATAGGCCATGGAGAGAATATCCAGCTGTCCAAACGACTTTAAACAGAGTTGTCCTCATCCAACACTGATTTTTCTCAGCTGGCTGAAAGCAGCTTGCAGAGGCTAGTTCAGGTGAAATACGGGATGGAGAAAACCCCACTCAGATCCTTGTGTTCAGCACAGCAGCCACCAGAGCTTCCCAGGAGCCTCCCAAAACACAACAGCCTCCTGCTCTGCTCTGTGCAATGCTCCAGATACATTTCAGAGATTCAAAGGTTGGAAGGGTCTTACAGAGGTTGTCTCGTTCAACCCCCCTGCAACAAGCAGGGACATCTCTAACTACAACACATAGTCCAAAGTGCTGTCAAGCCTGACCTTGGATGTCTTCAGAGAGCTCCACCAGCTCTCTAGAAATCCTGTTCCAGTGATCCACCACCCTCAGATTAATGAACTTTTTCCTGATGTCTAACCTATATCTACCCTTTTCCAGTTTAACACCATTACCCCTCATGCTATCATTACACGCACGATTGATGCATTACATGTATTGATTTGCTCCAGGTCTCTGGAGAAGGACAACTCATACTGGAGAGAGCAGCATGTGGCAAGACTGATTTTCAGAGCTTTTTCATAAAGGGCATCCCTACAGCTCAGCAGAGGTTCCTGAGGCTCCTCTCTCTGTAGGTGGCCAACTGCAGATTGTTTTGGAAACATACAACAGGTCAAGCAATGCTTCCTTTCAATACCCAAACCTTACAAAGTTCAGGGACTTTCCAAGCAGGACTCGTTTCCCATGGACATACTGGACCTGAGCAGCTTTTATGTTTGTTTGTTTGTTTGTTTGTTTGTTTTAATCTGTCCAGCCTTCCCTTAAGCTTTTAACATCCCTCATGCTTTGCTTCTAGAAGTTTTCCAGTTTTACCAGAACTCACTCAAAGCTTTGCTGATCATCAAGGCTGGTGGGATAGAGTGGAGAAAGTTGATTTCTATACCTGGCTTTTTCCCAGATCTACTTGGTGTCCTTGGGCACACCCTTCTGTTCCCAAGGCAGCCAGGATTTCTCCACATTCAAACCATTTTGCAACTCCTCTAAGGCCTGAGGCATTGGTAGACATCACTGATCTGTCCACACCAATTGTTTTAAGCTGGATGTGTAGAAGTTCACACAGCAAGTAGCAATGTGAGGGACTTCCTACCACCGGATTCTCTGAAGAAGGTTTAGGGGGCCTTGGTAGGAACCCATCACTCCCTACCAGCCATGTTACCTCATGGGGTGGGTTCAGCTGAGCTGGAGGGACATGGTGCTTCCTTGGAACTGGGGAGATAACCCTACCACCCACCCTGGTTTTAGTTGCTTTGATGTCAGATATTCAACACTATGATGATGGAAGTGTGTCCAAAGAAGGGCAAAGAAGCTGGTGAAGGGCCTGGAGAACAAGTCTAATGAGAGGCAGCTGAGAGAACTGGAGAGGTGTTAACTGGAGAAAAGGAGGCTGAGAGGAGACCTTATTGCTCTTTACAACTACCTGAAAGGAGGCTGTAGAGAGGTGGGGGTCGGTCTCTTCCCTCAAGTCACCAGCAATAGAACAAGAAGAAAAGTCTAAAGTTGTGCCAGGGGAGGTTTACATTGGACGTTAGGAAAAACTTCACTGACAGAATGGTGAGACCTTGGTACAGGCTGCTAAGGGAGGAGGTGTTGCCACCCCTGGAGGTGTTCAGAAAAATGTGTGGATGTGGCCCTGGGGGACAAGATACAGTGTTCATGGTGGTGTTGGGTTGACAGTTGGACTGAATGATCTTGTGGGTCTCTTGCAACCTGAACGATTCTATGATTCTAGATTCTATGATGCTCGCACCAGACACATCAGCTCCGAGAAACCCGGCCAGGCCAGGGACCGTGGAGCTTATTTACGTGCTTTGCCACATAAGTCCTCCAGATGTCAGAGGGTCACAGGGTTTCAGGACCTGGGTTTTGGGAAGGGAGTGGAGGAAGAGAGAATGACCCAGGGGTCTTCTGCTGTCGTTGAACCAGCCATCACAATAGCAGCAGTGTTGCTTCATTGGGCTGGCTGGGTGATGGGATTTCACAGAGCTGTAAATCACTTTCCAGGCAGCCGCGTTCTGCTGCCAGAGTTGAAAATGTTTAGGTTTCCCCAAAGCAGAAGAGATGGCAAGCTCAGGGAAAGGGGGTTGGAGGCCAGGAGCTGGAAGCATGCAGAGGGGCATCCCCAGTTGCATACCTCTGAAATCTGACCCTGGCAGGGAAGTCGATGCGGTTCAACTGACTTCAGGACCTCGCTGCTGCTGCTGCTGCTGTTGCGCTGGTGCCAGAACAAACAGCTGCATTGAGGATTCCTGGGCCATTAGCAGTGGCCATCCACACTGGGAATGCTTTCTCCTGGCTAGCCAGGAAGGAGGGAGGGAGGGAGGCACCACATGCTCACTTGCGCAGCTCCCAGATGCTCACAGGCAGCCTCATACTCACACACAGCGTCACTTGCACCAGGAACTCATTTCAGGCACAGGGAGATGGAAAGTCAGAGTGATGCATGGATGCAGCCAGGCTAAAATAGAGTCCTAGACTGGTTTAGGTTGGAAGGGACCTCAGAGATCACCTAGTTCCAATCCCTGCCATATGCAGCGACACCTCTCACCAGAACAGGTTGCTCAGAGCCCCATCCAACCCAGCCTTGAACACGTCCAGGGATGGAGCAACCACAACCTCCCTGGGCAACTGGTTCCAGTGCCTCAGCACCCTCTCAACGAGGAATTTCTGCCTCAGATCTCATCTAAACCTCCCAACTTTTAGCTTGAACCCATCTTCCTTGTACTATCACTGGAGTCCCTGGGAAAAATTTCCTCTCCAGCTTTCTTATAGACCCTCTTCACGTACTGGAAACTGCTGTAAGGTTTCGCAGAGCCTTATATTCTTCAGGTTGTACAGCCCTAATTTCCAGAGAANCTCAACGAGGAATTTCTGCCTCAGATCTCATCTAAACCTCCCAACTTTTAGCTTGAACCCATCTTCCTTGTACTATCACTGGAATCCCTGGGAAAAATTTCCTCTCCAGCTTTCTTATAGACCCTCTTCAAGTACTGGAAACTGCTGTAAGGTCCTCGCAGAGCCTTATCTTCTTCAGGCTGTACAGCCCTAATTTTCAGAGCAGAGGGTCTCCAGCCCTCTGATCATCTTTATGGACTCCTCTGGCATCTCTCCAAGAGCTCCATGTCCTTGCAACGAGGACTCCAGAACTGGACACAGTACCCCAGGTGGGGTCTCATGAGAGCAGAGGGAGAGAATCACCTCCTTTGACCTACTGATCACACTTAATGCAGAATAAATGGCCAATGAAGGTCAGGACATAAGAGCTCTGTAAAGTCCGGTGTATGGCAAACAGGTACATGATGATAGAATCACAGAACAACAGTTTGGAAGGGGCACCCTGTCAGCTGAATCTTCAAAGTGTCCAGTAGTGCAGATTTGACAGAGAAGATTTCATATCTTTGGAAAGAGCTGGACAATACAGCAGCAACAGAGTGGTTGTGTCTTTTGGAAGTATCTGCACTAAGTACTCCATGGCAGAACGAAACCCTGAGAGATAACAGATCTCAGAGAGGAGGTGCAAACAGCCCTGGGAGCAGAAATATCTCACTGAAGGAGGAAAACACATTGATCTTTTGAGTGGTGGTGATACTTATTGGGTGTTAAGATGCTGTAGTCTGTCAGCTGAGCTTCTGCTTTCTGCAGGGTTCTCTGAATGCAAATCACTGTTGAGGTTTTGTTGGAGTGGTGTATAAGACCTGTGTCTTAGGAAAGTGAGGTTGCATTGCCTGGGGTTTTACAGAGACTGTAGGTGGCCCCACTCTGTGTCTCTTGGTGCCCCACTGACCTTCCCATCTAACCCTGCCCTGAGAGCAGGCACACGAAATGATTAAATGTTAGATGGTATCTAAAGCCCACAGTGGTTCCCGTTGGTGGCAGAGCAGCAGGTCAGGTATGTTTCTAGCAACCCTACAAACAATCCCATAGTGCTGAACACTCTGTTGACACCTACACACAGATTTACAGACACCTTATCTATGCACAGTGTACCTATCAACATTTCCTAAGTGAAGGAGGTGTGTGAAAGAGATCAAAGGAATCCTGGTCATAAAATGTCTGCTTTACCCGTTTGAATGTCTCCAGTTAGTCTGAAGATCCCAGTCAGTGAATATCTTCTCCTGTGCTGATGCCTTTCATCAACCTCAGGGCACCTCTAGGCTACTTCAGAGGGTGAAGGTTTCTTGCATGGTCTGTGCTCACTAAAATAACCTTTGTATCAGCCATGTGGTGCAACATGGACTTCATTCTCCCACGTGTTTTGCATTAAGTGGGGTGGTTAATATTTCCACACTTTGTGCAGTGGTGGAAGGACATGGCTTCATGGTGTCTCAGACACCAGCAGTGATCCCTTGTGGCGTTTTGGTGACATAGTCAAACCCCATCAGCTTCTCAACCTGAAGGTGACTTCTCAGACCCAGTTATGGAGCAGGAAGCTGGTCTCTTCCATTGCCCAAGGAAGTTGTGTGGTCATCATCCCTGGAAGTGTTCAAAAGGCAAGCAGATGTGGCACTTTGGGACATGGTCTAGTGGTCATGACAGTGTTGCATTGAAGGTTGGACTTGGTGCTCTTAGAGGTCCTTTCCAATCCTAACAATTTTGTGATTCTGGTGTATGGGATCATGTTATGAGGGAGAGGAATTAATGCAGTGGGTTTCTCTAATGAAAGTGTTGTCCGTGGAGGAAGGTACTACCAGACGTCAAGCCCCCGCACTGGCTGAAATGTGTCTTGATGACTCAACCTACAGCAAGTTGCACCTGATATGTAGAGTAGTGCAGAGGAAGAGGAATTTCTACTCTGTGCTTTGATTTAGGATAGACAGGATAGTGAAGGTTCAGATCCCCAGTAGTTCTGGGGTCTAGTCTATGACTCTGATGCACATCCCCTTCCCTAGTGCCTGGGTGTCTACTGCATTGACAGAGAAAATCCTTGGGGACCCACTCTTTCTCTCCCTTTTTGTTGCATGGGTCAAAGGAGAAAATAAAATTTGCTTAAAGGGCTGATGCAAACGTGCAAGATGTTCTGAGCCACCAGCCCTCTCCCAGTTATGCTGGGATAATAAAAATTGTGCCTGTGACACCCTAAAAAAGCCAGGACAGCTGCAGCACCTGCATTTCTGCAGCTATAGCTGAAACACAGAAAATGGGGTTGTAGTACAGCAGTGGCTGCAGCTGATCTGGTAGGAAACCAAAGAAGGTGGAGAGATTCTGTATGATCTGGTGCCAAAGCTGCCAGGACAAAATCACCACCTTCAAACCTTCCTCACACATTTGAAATGGCTCTCTGGGGTTTGGGGGATGCTAATGTGATGGCAGTCCTGGCTGTTCTCCAGGCATCTGCTCTGGAGACCCCAGGGTGTGGAAAAGAGAGAAAGTTTACACAAGAGAAAGAGCATAGAAATGTTCCCCAAAGACATTCTGCACTGGAAAGGACAAATTTGTGTTACTCCTATAGACTGAAGGGGATGCCTGGCTGTGGGGCAGCAGCATCTGCAGCCCCCAGACCGTTACAGTCAGTTGTGTCTTTTAGTAGCTGTTACTGGTGGGCTCTGTGTCAAATGACTGGCAGAACACTGGTGTCCTGGGGATCCTGGGACAGAAGCTTTTATGTGCTGGATCAGTATTGCTACGAAGACTTCTTCAGACAGCATCTGACAGCCTCCTGGTACCCATCCCCATGGCCATCCCTGGTCCTAATGGGAGAGAGGAACTCTGGTGGAGGTGCAATGCTGAGGAAAGCCCAGCCTGCAGCCAGACCTCAGCTCTCTACCTGCTTTTGCATTATGAATTACCGGCCATAGATGGCAGCAAACATCTCAAAGCATCCTGCTGTGTGAGCTGAATGTGTTTGGGAGCTGCAGTATCAGAGAGACAAGTCAGGGGAATTCCTCCGTCCCTTTGCTGTGTACAGGCATGGTCCCCTCTGCAAAGGGAGAGAGGATCAGAGGTGCACTTCACCAGCTGGTTCACATCCAGGGATTTCCAGCAAAGAAGGTCTAGTGGCCACTAGCAAGCAAGTCCTGGGTCTCCTGCAGGTACCCATGCTCCAAAGTGTGGCATGAACTGGGGGGCTGTGGGGGAGTCAGGCCTGGTGAGACCCTCAGTATTGCTCACTGGGAATGATCTGGAGATGATCGGCACCTATAGTGATAGTGAACAACACCAACCCTAATCTGAAAGAGGGAAGATTGGACATAAATTAGAAAAGTTTTCATTATGAAGATTGTGAGACCCCAGGCAGGTTATCCAGAGAAGTTATGGATGCCAATTGACAAATTGGAAGCAGCTTTGAGCAACCTGATCTAGTGAAACATATCCCTGCCAGTGGCAGAGGTGTAGACAATCACAGTTCCAAAAGAGGGAATATCCTGAGGGACAGCAGCAGAGACAGGGCCCTGGTTTGGTTCATTTTACAAGTGTAAATGCAGCTATTATGTCCAGATATAAAAAAAGAAGGTAAAACTGAAGGTTTTCCATCTATAGATCTACAGACCCACCTCCATATCAAGGCAACTTTGACTTTACTAACCCCATTTTCCAGCAAGACTACAGTCATTCCTTCTCTACAGGAACTTAAGAAGACCCAGACAGGATCAGGCCAAAAGTCTATCCAGCCTCAGGCACTGGTTCCCAAAGTGACGAATCACAAGTGCTAAGGGAAAGAAATAAAAGACCAAGTTTTGGGATTGATCCTTTCCCTTCTCCTGTTATTCTAAGTTCCCCAGCAATGGAGATTGCTTGAAGGCTCATGGTATTTCACAGCCATTTCTACAGTCAATCATTATTTATTTCATGTGTCCTGTTTTCAGGGTGGAACCATCCTTTTCCATCATGTTCCCCACATCCCAGCCTGGTAATGACCCCTGTTCTTCTCTTTAGTTTAAAAGATAGAACTAAGGCTAGACCTGAACTCCACCTATTTGTCTCCCTGCCTATCTCAGAACTTACTGGGAAGGCAGTCTGGGTCTCTGTCACAACACTAACTTCATTTGGATATGGGTTAAGGCTCTTGCCTTGGTCAGATATCTTGCTGGATATCATGGTGGTGTCACTTAGCTTCCCTCTACATCTCTGTTTCTTCACATAATCCTACTCTACCTCCAGCAGCAGCTTTGCAGGGGTTAGATGTATGTCCTTCTCACTGCCTCTAGTATTTCAAGCTTTGTAAGCAAAGCAGAGAAGCAAACACCTTCTTAGTGAAAGACCTGCAAGACCTAAAGCTCCTCACTCTTACTAGAGTTTGCTGAATTGGAGGATCTTCTCCCTCCAGCTCTTCTCTCTGCATTTTGTCATCTAGATCCCTTTCTCTTTGCAATCCTTTAATTATCAATTCAATAGGCCATGTAAGGACAGGTTGAAGGATAATAGTTTTAAGATGAAACAGGGTAGCTTTAGGTTAGACATCAGGAAATAGTTCTTTAATCTGAGGATTGTGGGTCACTGGAACAGGTTGCCTAGACAAGTAGTGAAGGCTTCATCCCTGGAGACATTCAAGGTCAGGCTGGATGGGGCTCTGGGCAATCGGGTCTAGTGAGTGATGTCCCTGCTTGTTGCAGGAGGTCTGGACTAGATGATCTTTGGAGGTTCCTTCCAACTTTATGATTCTATGACTCTAAGATCATTTCGGAAGCATAATTACCCAAGAGTGAGAGAGAGAGCAGGAGATGAACTGAAAAGGAGCATGTGTTTCCCCATACATTTCCCACTAGAAGTGCAGAAGAGGAACGATGTGGTTCTGTACATTGGCTCCTGCAATTAGCACAGCCTGTGTAATTAGAACAAGATAGATGGTGCTGGCAAGGAAACACCTCATCAGTCTAATTTCAAACTGTTATAAAACCAGCAAACGGAAAACCGAGAAGAGCCCATTTGTTTCCAATTCAGAAAAGAGCAGGGTTAAGATTGGTTTGCAGCTCCACCTCTTGCACACACACATGGTTAAATGAAACCAGAAGGGAGCAGTGAATGTACTGCTATACTTTGCCATCTCAGAGATACTGAGGATTCAAAAACCCCTGAAATGTCAAAACCCAAATAAAAACTTTCTTTGCCACACTTTTTGTATATGTGTGCTCTTGATTTGTTTACTTGGGTTCCTGCTCTGCATCTCGTCTTGATTAGTGCTTCCACAGGAAGTGCTGGCCTGTTTTACTTCATAGAGTTTAGAAGCTGAATAGTGAAGGAAGGTGCCCATGGTCACCTCATGAGTCTGTGTCAGAGGAGAGAAGATAATCCAGTTCCAAGCTATTCTCCAGAGCTGCAAGTCTACACAGGATTCACCTTTCTCTGATCCATTGATCTGTCATCTTTTAATCCATCTGTTTCACAGAATCATAAAATCTTCAAGACTGGAAAAGACCTTCAAGATCATTATGTCCAACCATTTTAGCCCTAAAACTCCTAGCCACTGAACCATGCCCTGAAACACCATATCTGCTGGTTTTGAACACCTCCAGGGGTGGTGCCTCCACCCCTCCCTGGGCAGCCTTTCTTCCCCACTCTTTCTGAGAAGTTTTTCATAATATCCAGTCTGAACCTTCCCCGGTGCAATTTGACCCATTTCCTTTTGTCCTATGGCCAGTGACTAGGGAGAAGGGGCCAACACCTGCCTCACTACAACCTCTCTTCAGGTAGTTGTAGAAATTGATGAGGCCTCCTCTCAGCCTCCTCTTTTCCAAGCTAAACAGCCCCAGCTGCCTCAGCCTCTCCTCAATTTCCAAGTTGTATTACTTTTCTCTGTATTCCCAGTGTTCCTCATCATCGTTCCCATCTTCCACCAAGCTACTTTTCCACCCTATTACTGTTCTCAGTGGTCATGGTTTGGACAATCTCTTACACTGCTTGAGGGTGCTGCTCCTTTCATGTCCTGTGATGAAATAAAAGCATCTCTTGCTATGAATGGTGCATGGCTTGGGATGGGCTGAAAAATGGTGGGTCCTGAAATTAAATTTCCACTCCTTTGCATAGAAAACAACACAGAAGTTATCTCAACCTTGATTTTGCTTCTGGGGAGACCTCAGACTCCCTGTCCTGCCTAAGACAGAATCATGCCCAGGCCAAAGGCAAGACTCTGAGGCTGTGTAGTTTGAGTAAGATGTTGCCCTTTAAAGCAATCAGCTTTGCACTGAAATGCCTCCAGCTCAGCAGGACATCTTCCCAGAATTAGGCGAGACACTCCGTGTCCTGTCCCGTCACTGGTGAACCATTCACAGCCATTTGAAACAAAATCACACCCGGGCAGCTCATCTTTAGGTTTTGTTGTAAACTCCAGGCTCTTGCCAGGTCCACGTTTACATGTGCCAAGTTCACTTAACCTTTTGTGCTCACCAGGAGACAATGTGTGGGAGGATAGGGAATGGGTAGCATCCTTTTTTAAATAGTTCTAGCTATGGCACTTGCCACCGTTCTCTTTTAGAAGGCCCTGGAGAAGGGTTTGGAAAAGCAATGTGCGTGTCTGGGGCTGGCAGGTTGGTGCAAAGGGAGCAGGCTGGTCTATTTGGGACCCAGATGAGTCTGTGCAGTTGCTTTGTGTTATTTCTGTCACGGAAAAGCATAAAAACAAAATGTAAGAATGCCATTCGGTGTCTCCTTGAGGATTCCTCCCTAATCCAGGCAAGACATGAGCTCATTATCTCCAGGCTAGTTCCCCTTACTCCAGTAGTGACAGATTGAACTGCATGCCCAGAAGATCTGGCTAGGGATGCATCAGTTTGTGTTTTCCTAGTGGCTATTGACTGTGAGCCCAAACACCAGAAGAAAGCACAAAATTCAGAGAATCATATAATCACAGACTGGTTTGGGTTGGAAGGGACCTTCAAAGCTTATTTAGTCCAACCTACTGCAGTGACCACGGACACCTTAACCAGAGCAGGTTGCTCAGAGCCCCAAGGTCCAACCTGACCTGGAATATTTCCAGGGATAGGGCATCTCCCAAGTTTCTGGGCACCATGCGCCAGGGTCTTGCCAACTTCAACTTTTTCCTTATATCTAGTGAAGTTTATCTATGGTTTAAAACTATCATCCCTGACACAACAGACCCTCATAAAAAAGTCATTTCCATCTTTCATGTAGCCTCCTTTAAGTATTAGTAAGCTGCAACAAAGACTCCCCAGAGCCTCCTCTTCTCCAGAAGATTAAAAGTTCATACCTTGGTGAGAAAATCATCAGGATTTGAATAGCTCTACCTTGTTTGCATCATCTCCAGGAACAGTAGGTATCCTTTTGCCACAGCACTACTCAGTAATACATCAATAATGCTCTGTAGATCATTGCTGTCCTTTCCAGAGGCAGAAAGAAGAGTATGGGATCATTGGTTTGTTTTCAGTTGAGAATTTCGGGAATGACAATTGCATGGCTTCAGGGTTTTATTGGCATCTATCATTGCACACATGTGGTTTTATAACCACACTCGGGCATCACAATCCTGAGAGCACTATGAAAAGGCTGGTTAGCAAAGACACCAATTAGTAGGAGATGTGCTCAAGAATATGGTTTCTTTAGGACAGTTTATGACCAGATGTCACTGTTGGCCATTGAATCGCTGCCCATTTTGACAAGGGACTGCACAATTTTCTCCTCCAGCTGGCCAGCCTTCTAAACTGGGAGACACTGGGATACACCAAAGATTGCCAGTGGTGCTTTACTAAAGAGGGCTTTGCCATCTAAACCAACTGCTTGAAGGCTGTTTGTGGAGATAAAGACTTTTTCCTTCACAATGTGAATACGTACCAAAAGGCTTAGTCAAATTCTAGCCAGCTGTGCTTTTCCCAGTACTCAGTGTAGAGTCATAGAATCATTATGGCTGTAAAGGACCTCCAAGAACATCAAGTCCAGCCCTCATCCCAACAATCTAACCCACAGCCTCATAGTCCTCCACCAAGAGGGTTCATGATTTAGGATAGGCTGATTCATCCTCTGGAGCCCCTCTGTTATCTTTAGTGGTAGATAGGGGATGCCACAAAACTCTGCTACTAACTTAGGTGCTGTAGTAAGTAAAGTTAGATGTGAGGCACATGAGTGGTGTCAGTGGTGTTTTTAGAAGGAAGCATAAACTTACATCTCAAGGGCTTGTCATTAATGTTGCGTGCAAGCCAAAAAAGACCCAATTTACTCAGAAGAATTTTGTTCCCCATCAGTTAAGCCTTCCTAGTTTCTCAAGGCTTTGGATCACTTTTTCTCACCTCCCAAGCTATGTGCTGGACAGCGTGATTCCAGATTTCTTTCACACATCATAGAATAGAGTCATAGAACTGTTAAGTTCAGAAGAGACTTCCAAGATCAGATAGTTCCACTGTCAATCCAGCCTCACCATGCCAACTAAACCGTGTTTTCAAGCACCAGATCTACATGTATTTTTTAATGTCTCCAGGAATGGTGACTCCACCACATTCCTGGACAGCTGGTTCCAATCCATAGCATCTACATGACCTCAGTCTTCCACCATTTCAAATTGTTCAAAAAGTCTTTCAAAGTGTCTCAGTTGTAAGTAGCTCTCTCAGGGACCTGCTCATTAGCGTGGTGCATGTCAACCAGATGGGTTGAGACCATCAGGAGCAATGATCTCCTGGCCATGATCCTCTTCTGGGGTTTCCAGAGAAGCCCAAATCCTTCAGGGTGTATTGTATCACCATCACATTTGGTGTGGGGAAGCAAAGTGCTCTTGGACCAATGCCTAAAATTAATGGTGTTGCTCTCAGTTTTCCTTCTCAGTTCCCACTGTAAAGGATGAGGTAGGACCAGAGGGTGGGGGGAGATAAGTGGGGCAACAAGCATAACGATATCCTAGGCCAATGTCCACCAGGCACCTCCTGTGTCTCTGGAAACCTGAGATGCATCATCTCCCGCATGAGGAATGAAAACTTCCATTTTCATTCCATTCCTCCTCCATCTGCTTTACTAAGCTTGGCCCTGCTTATATCAAAAGACATTTGGCTTCTGTCTTGGGCTGTCGACCGTGTTGATAGAAGTGGTTTCCTGTTGCAGTCTTTGTTTCAGAGTGACCAGCTTTCCAGATGGCAGAGGCCACATTTCCCCTCTTGCCTTTCGAGGCTGTTTCCCTTCGTGTTACCTGCCAATTAGGACTCATTACCCACTGGGGAGAGCTGCTTTGGGAGTTAGAAGACCATGACTGCAGGGATGAATGTCTTGTGGAGGTAACCATGGGACACCATTGCTCTTGCTATGCAGTTCTCACAAGGAGAACAGAGAGGGGGCTCAGCTAAACCCAGCTGGAGTCTTTTTACTCCACTTCCAAAGTGGCCATAAAAACCTGACATTTCAGAAGATGTGGAAGAAAAACCATTACAAATACATGTGGTGGAATATCCCTCCCCCTCCTCCATCCGGGTTTAGTTTCTAATCTCTGACTCATGAATGAAAGCAATGAGGGGTGTCTAAGCTGCCTGCAAGTACTTGTATTGTTCTTAAATTTGGTCCTCTAAAGAATTAAGATTGCATTTGGTTATGTTGCTACACATAAGTGCACCCATGTGTTTTCCAGTGCAACTGTAATTTTTGAGGAATTCAGAATCTTTTGGAAAACTTTAACCAAATATGGCTTTTTGTTGAGGTTTTAAGCTCTGTAAAAATCATTTAGAACAACATAGTTGGTGACCTTGCAAATTAAAGCTGGAACTTTGCATTGAGCTTTATTCACCAAATGGGCATGCATAGCCCTGAAATGCCAGACTGTAGAGGTGGAGGTGGGCCTGGTCTTACAAGGAACAAGTGACAATACAAAAGGAAACAGCCTCAAGTTGCATCAGAAAAAATATCTCCATGGAAAGGGTCATTAGGCCTTGGAAGAGACTGCCCAGGGAGGGGATTGAATCACTGTCCCTGGGCATGTTTCAAAGTCGTAGAGATTTGGAGCTTAGTGACAAGGTTTAGAGGTGGGTTGGGACAATTAGGTTAATTGTTGGACTTGATGAGCTTGAAGGTCTTTCCCAACCTCAACAATTCTATGATTCTATGATCCTATGATTCTATAAAAATGAGCAGTTACTACATCCACTGTTCATTCAGACATCTTTTATCATGAGCTATTCCTAGCTACAAAAGCCAGAAGGCCTTTCTGTGTAACGCCAGGCAGAATTTCACTCCATGATTCAACCACAAGCCATCAGGATGGGGTACCCCTCTTTTTCCAGAGGCATCCCATCTGCTTTTTTCAGATTACAAAAAGTAGTCTGCACCCTGGGCTAAATTTAAGGCACATACACATCTATATGCATCAATATAAAGTCTGAGGGCTTGGGGTGTGCACCAAAATGCCCAGTGCTCCTCCGAGCATTTCTAACTGGGGAAACCGTAATCTGATATTTGCACGTGCTGATAGCCATGTCTGTCTAGATGTCAGTGGATACAGATCACATATTGTGATTGTGAGACCACTGGAATTCCCAAACAGTCTCTCAGTAAGAGATCCCACCGTAGCATAGTCCGTCTGACGTCAGTGGGGTGGCTCATTTTACAAGCGGCTGAAATTCTGGGTCCACTTGCTGTGTTCATTGGGGCTGCCAGTGGTGGGAGAATTTGAGTCATTCAGCTGCGGTAGGCACTGAAAAATTAGCATGAAAGACTCAAAAGAAACATGGGACTGCTTTTCCCAGCTTTGGGGTGAGAAGCAGCAAAGAGAAGGTGTAAATGGATGGTAGTGTTCTTTGACATGGGCCTTAGACTTGCTTGAGTTCGGGTTGTTTTAGGTCAGCCCTAGAAATGCAATGCACAAATATCCTTTTTTCCCTGATGTGTGACAGTTAGCCCAACTTCAGATGTGCCTGAGATGACTGTATCAGTGATCAGTTTATTCTGTGCATGACCAGCAAATTGAGTAGCACCATTTTGAATGCAGTGGTAGCTGTCTGGAAGAACTTTACCTCCAGTGATGGAGTCAGGCTGGGGAAACAAGCAGATTGAAAAGGTACCTCTTATGTGTCTGGATATATATATACTGAACTTAAGCCAATCAGCAGGATCATGGGGACACAAATTTGATGTCATTGCTGACACAATCAGGTGTAAAGTGCCAAACAAGGACAGAGGTTAAAAGTTTGGATCACAGAAGACTGGCCACTGCAGAGTTGGGTTCATAGAAAACAAGTTCACCCCAAGCATAGGTTGAGTGGGTCACCTAGTTGTTGCTGAGACAGCAGTTGAGGCCATTAGTCAGTAAAGCCCAGGGAGTTGAATTGCCACCCCTGGACAGGTTTCATTGTTATGGAGATCTGGAGCTTAGGAACAGAGTTTAGCAGTGGCTTTGGGACAGTTCGGTTCATGGTTGGACTTGATGATCTTGAAGGTCTTTTCCAGGTTGGATGATTCTGTGAATCTATGGCAGAGATGGAGGATTTGCAGATCCAGAAAAAAATTATTTTGCCTCTGCTATCTCCCCTCATCTTCCCACCTATAATGCCGGATCACCCAGAGAGTACAAAACTAGGTTGAACAATTCCTTTCACCATTTGGCCATCCTCAGGATAACCAGGCTCCTGAGTTGGTAGACATGGAAGAGGATCAGAATATCCCTCCTGTAATCCATGAGGAAGTCATTAGTGACCTGCAGTGCCACCTGGATCCTGACAAGTCTATGGGTCTGGATGGGATTCATCCCAGGGTGCTTAAGGAGCTGGCACAAGAGCCAGCTAGGCCACTCTCCATCATTTATCACTGGTCCTGGATAACTGGGGAGGTTGCCAGTGTGGTGCCCATCCACAAGAAGAGCTGGAAGGAGGATCCAGGGAACTACAAGCCTGTCAGTCTGACCTCAGTGCCTGGCAGGGCACTCATCCTGAGTGCTATCGAGCAGCAGCTACAAGGCAACCAGGGGATCAGGCCCAGCCAGCATGGGCTTAGGAAAGGAAGGTCCCACCTAACCAACCTGATCTCATTCTATGACTGGGTGACCTGCCAAGTGGATGAGGGGAAGCTGTGGATGGGGTCTACAACACAGTCTGCCACAGCGTCCTCTGTGGATGACCAGGCACAGAGAGTGGTTGTGAATGGTGCCCCTTCCAG
>VZRI01012542.1:196433-208476 GCA_013397515.1 Upupa epops | reverse complement strand
GGTTGTTTAGCCCAGAAAAGAAGAGACTCAGGGGGGGACCTTATCACTCTCTGAAGCTGTAGACAGGTGGGGCTCAGGCTCTTCTCACAGGCAACTACTGTTAGGACAAGAGGGCAGGGCCTGAAGCTGAGCCAGGGGAGGGTTAGGTTAGGTATTAGGAAGCCCTTCCTCAGGGAAAGGATAGTTAGACATTGGAATGGACTGCCCAGGGAGGTGGTAGAATCCCCATCCCTGGAGGTTTAAGAAAAGACTGGCTGTGGCACTTGGTGCCCTGGTCTAGCTGATGTGGTGATGTTAGGTCATAGGCTGGGTTTGATGATCTCAGAGACCTTTTCCAGCGTCGATAATACTGTGATTCTGTGATTCGTTGTCCATTTGCATGTAATCATGACTCCAGAGTTCTGCTTCAATCTCACCTTCCTGCTCTGCCTCACAGTTTTCCAATACCCTCCTAATTCCAGTGAAATTCTTTCCCCTCTGCCTCTTGTTGACACACAAGTTTAGCCTCCAAACTGGGATGTAAGCAGGCTGTGTTTGTCATAATCCTTCCACCAACCTCATCCCACAAAGAATCTGTTTTCAAACAGACAAAAAAACTCATTAGCTGTTTTTTTTAAGGGCTGGTTGATGCAAACTGATGTTTCTGAATCCAAAAGAAACTTCTGGAAAAGCTTTCAAGCATAAAAAACTGGGATGTTAAATACAATGAGATATTTTCAGGTTGTTTGTTTATTTCTTTTTTTTAATTCTCATAAATATTGATAACTTGCTTTTGTATGTGCTGAAAAGATGATACAAAAATATTATGTGATAGAAAGATGAGCTAGTTTTTTTGTCCTGGGATAGCAGACAGGGTGTCAAGCACATGGGGGCACCATCATTTGCAGGAGATCCTATTGATCAGCAGACTGGATTTGGTGCAATGCAAGCAGCAAAAATATTGCATTTTAAATCTAGGCAGGTTATCTGCTGTTCCCCACCGCAGAGCTCTGACTCCAGCAGATAGAGTAATGGAAGGAAAACTTTGTTCTAACACGTGTTAGAACATAAACCTTATCTGGAACATCTGTCTCTGCATCTGTTGTCTTTACAAACCACAAAAAAAATGGAAGAGAAGAAAGAGATGAGTATTTGAAGCAGCAACTCTGAGAAAGGCAGGTAGAGGTAATGCAGAGGTACAGTAGAAGGAAAAGCAATTCACCCACCTCGCTTTCAGTGACAAGGGTGGCCACCACTCCCTCTGAGCTCATATCCCAGGCTCCCTTTATAGCCACTGAGGAAAAACAGGCACTTTTAAGGCATGATTCATGTGCCCTGTTTACATGTCTACTTTAGGAGGAGATAAATCATGCCTGGCACTCCAGCCAATGCAACGACAACTCTAGTAAACTAAACACTACCAGTGCCTGGGCACCAACTGGGACTTTTCCTTGCTATTAAATGTTGCTAATATCCAGCATAGGGTGGCCCCATCCCTTCAGCATTTCAGGGATGGTGCTTATCTTTCTGCTGATCCATGCCTAGAAAAAGGCTGAGAAAGCCTCAGCTGAAGGGGTGCCAGGGACTGGGTAGACCATCACTCCAATGCCTGCTCCAGGGCGAGAGGGGTTCCCCAGGATTAACTCATTCACTAACTAGCACAAATACCATCTATTTTAAGCAGATCTCCGCTGGCGCTGAAGAGGGCCCAAGGTGACTAGTTCCAGTGGAGACATCTGCATTTAGTCAGCCAAATCCTTTCTAAATGTTATTTTAAAAGGCTGCTGGCAATTTATACTTGTCTGATTTTTTTTCCTTTTTTTTTTTCATCCAAAGCACAGTAACAACTGTGAAGACAAGTGTGAAAGCAAGGAGAGGAAAATAATACGTGCACAGAGATATACACAGATGCCCCCAGGGTCTGTGTGTTCTGCACTCCCAAAGACACATATAGATAGATTACTCTTAAAAGCATCAGATTATCCACAGAAGTTTATTCTGATTTTTCAAGGGGCCTCTGAGACACAGCTTTGAGAATCCCAGAATCGTAGAATGGCTCAGGTTGGAAGGGATCTTGAAGATCATTACTCAAACCTATGAATGGAACCTAGGATGTGGTCCATGTCATGATTCCACAATCTGGATTTTGCTGTGACTTTAGCTGCTCCTTCAGGTGTGTCAGTAAAAACCAACACCTTCTTTTTGGGAGAGAGATGTCAGTGGAGCACCAGGTGATCCTGTACATTGCAAGTCCCCACACCTAATATTTCTACCTTGCAAAACCAGAGAAATTAGCAAGGGAAGGGGACTCCAACTCAAACCAAGCTGATCTGACAGTGAGATCAAGCCAGAGCACTTCTATAACTTTATCCTCAGGAAACTATAGACTTCATCTCCACAATTAATATTTTAGACCAGATGAGATTGACTTATTTCTTGCTAGGAATTTGTGCTCAGTACTTTTATTTTACTGTGGCTGAAACTGGAAACTAGACCCCTTCAGAACTACTTGTTTGATTTCTGATCAAATCCAGGGTTTCACTGTGCACATTTCTGTTAAGCACCAACACAGCTGGATGTGGATGAAATACATTTTTAAATAGCTCTTGTGCTGATGAAGGCAAATCTAGAGATGCTTTCTCATGTTACTTGCAAAAAACCCATACATATTTGTATGTAACTGGACTGACACAGAATAATTGAAGGCTGAATCTTGATTTCAGGGACAGGCTTGGATCTGTCACTTTGTCCTATCAGACCATTGCCCTACCCCTGTGAAATAAAACCCAACACTCCTTTCTTTAAGGCCATGAGAGATACTGTGATTCTCTGCTGTATTTGAACAAGCACTTCTTGACTTCTGGTGTCTTGGGATATGTGGTGAAGCCAGACAGAGGTGGGGAATGCGTCTTTTAGCTGAATTTCTTCACATATAGGGACAACTTTGTATTGTTTCCCATGCTGATTTCTCTATTAATTTGAATTTTTCCCTCCAATGAGGTTCAGCCTCTTTTGCCCCCATATTGCTTATCTTGTCCTCATCCTGTCTTGTTTCCAATCTTGCTTATCTTATCCCCTTTTAAAACACCTAAACCATGTGTATACATTAAGCCATACCAAATTCAGTTCAGTCTGGGCTTTGAGATGCAACTAGTTGGCCAACTCTCAGCCACATCAGAGAATCACACAGTTCATTATGATCCTAACTGCTAATTAAAATGGCAAGAACCCTGCAGACGTCGCAAGATGCATTGTGGCAGCTGGTTAGAACGTTAAACTCGGCATTATCTTTTCCCCAGTGGAAAATGACTTCTTGATGAAATGGGAATGTTTATTGAAAAGCTTTCTTCTAAAGGAAAAAGCTATTTTTTTACTCTTTTTCCCCAGGAAGAAAAGCACAAAACCTGTCTCCTCCCTTCACAGAGAGCGAAAATCTAAGCCTAGGGGAAAAATCAGCTATTGAGGGCGAGCAGATCTGTCTATTATTTTTATGTGGATTTGGGTTTTTTTTTTAAATGAAAATGTATGTTTCAAAATATAAAGAAAGAAACAGCAACCTTCCTAGTGGTGCCAATTTCTTTTGGTGCAGAACTAACTGCTCTTCAAATAGCTCTGTGCCTTTTTCCTTAACAACCAAATCGCACAGTCTCACCAGCAAGGGGAGAAGAAAAGAAGACCCCAGAGTCCTGGCAATGAGTCCCGTGTGTGTTAAAACATTTTACCTAGATTCAAATCAGTAATTCCCTATGAACTGGCCTTGCAGCTACTAGGAGTCACATAACTCTTTGGAATCCCTTTGGCTGAGTTTTCAGGTGGGAATCTATTTCTAAACTGCCATCTTGTGGGGCTCAGATTGCTGCTGAATGTGGAAGAACATGCCAACATTAATATTGTTATTGATATTTTTGTGTAGAAAAGAGACTGAAGGTGCAAAGAATATGAGAAACACTCCTTACGTGATTTGTGTAGACACCTGCAGGAATCTCTCTTTATCCTTACAGGTAATGGACTATTCAGGGTCACCTAAAAGTAGACATCTAAAATAGAGGTGATTAATCAAGGCTACAAGTCAGTTTCTACTCATTGGCTTCAAAGGGAGTATAGAGTTGAAGTGTAGATATCTGAGCTGCAGGTGCTCAAAGTTGCATGGTGTGAACCCCTGTGTCCTAGAAAGACCTAAGAATATCCACCTTCCTTATGTCTCCTGTGTCATTTACACCATTGCTTACCTGATCAGAGAGATCTCAGGATTTTAGAGACCCATAGTGTTTGCCACAAGGGGGCTTAAGCAGTAGGATGTATTATTTCCTCTGAGGCTCTACCTTACCCCACTTCTGCTTTTCATGGAAATCTGGCTAAGCTTGATTTTGCCTCTGTTTATGGTTAGTCTGGAACAGCACCGGCCACTGAAATCAGTCACTTGGGTTATAGATGGGTGAAATGAGAGTTGACTCATGGAGCAAAGGAATCACACAATTAGCAGCCAAGGCTAAGAACAGACAAACCTATGAGGAAAAGGTGTCCAAAGACATCTGTCTTGTGTCTCCTAGTAAAAGATCAAAGGAATTTTCTGAGCAAATCCAACAGAGGCAAAATAAGTCATCAAGAAACCTTCAGAGATTTGCCAGATTTAAGGAAGTTGTTCTTACAAGAGAGGTACAAAAACCGACAGCTGCAATCAGATCCAGGGGAAGGGACATTCGAAGACAGAGTTAGTATTTCCACAATTACCTTACAAAACGTGGATTGAAGGAGAAGGAATTAGGGCTGAGGGAATCTTTAACTTCAATCTGCAAGTTTCCAATGATGAGGAACCACCTTGACTGTCCCAGAGTGTCATCCCCAGCTTATCTTTCATCTTTCACAAAGCATCTGCAGGTGACTTCCAAGTCTTATCTGCTCTTGGCAATCCTTGTCATCCATGCTGTAGTGCAAGATGGATACACAAGTTCAGGTATCACCAAGACCCCAAATTGGGAAAACAGGCTTGATGGCTCAGTGTCTGCATACACCAGACACCGATGGGAGCAAGACAACATCTCAGAGGAGAACTGATGTCTTGGAGCCGCCCTGGGGTTGGGTATAGGGTGGGAAATACCATGTTGGCGAGACATGTCAAGGCCATAATAGTAAAAGTATGTTTTCTCCTCTGATCTTTTTAAACTGTTCTCTGCCACTGTTCCAGCCTGTTTACAGGATCTCCAAAGGGATGCAGACTGAATCACTGGGCATACTAGCCCAGTGCAAGTAAATGCTGTGGGTCTCACCCAGCTTAGGAAAAATCTAAAGATGAGGGAAGAAACAGACTCATCAGAAAGGAAATAATCTAAAGTAGGAATAACCTGTAGGAAGCAGGAAACTGAGTTTCACTTACAAGGAAAGCTGAGCTTGCACCCAGACATCAAGGGTCATACCTTTGCAAGGGAAGAGACCTTGGCACAAGCCAGGAGGAGTTTTCTGCAGCAGCTGCAGAGTAGAGGTTGGACCCATTATGCCATAGACTTCCCTGCTGGGAGATGTCACAATGGTTCTACATAGCAAGGGCATGTTGAGCTGGGGTTGCATTGGGTTGGAATTGTTGAATGTGGTTGACACCATGCCTGGGGCTTTATGACCCCTTACGAGCTTGATCTTCACTCCATGATGTAGAAAGAGCCATAGGAGGCACCATCTGGATTTTCATCCCCCTCATTTCATTTTGGATCTGAACTCAAATTGAGTGAGCAACTCAGAAGTTACTCAACAAGATGATTATTTTTGTTCTTCTCTGCTAGTGATTTTATTGCAGAGTGATTGACCCTGTGGCCTTCACAGCACAGGGTCAGATTAAATGAGCACTCACCTTTTGTCCCCATCAGTTGAATATTTTTGGGATTAAGCAGGGCCATATAGAATAACTTCACCCCAGATTGATATGTTGAGTGCAGCTGCTGTCCTGGATGCTTGTTAGGATCCTGGTCTGGTTGCTGGTAAAAGGACTGCTGTTGATGTGACAAGCTTTTGCTGACATACTTCTAATTTCTCATAGAGAAAAAGCACCTTCAAAACCTTGTGTTGATTTGGTTTGTTCCTTGCTACTAGAAACTACCTTGATTTGTGGGGTTTTGACTCTCACTGTGATCTTGGTTAATGTAATGGACATGGATGTCATAGTGAGAAGAAACCTGGGTTTCCTGGAAAGTTCAATACTGTGGGAGTGCTCTGCAGCTGCTCTTCAAGAATAGCAGCTTGCCCATGTCAGCAACCTCTGGCACAACAACTACAGGATCCATAGGGCTCTAACTGAGTTTTGCTGCTTGTGATTATCACAGACTCACAGCAAGCAGGATCATCCCATAGATGTCTTCTCAAGCAGATGGTTATCCACATGCAAAAGGAACAAACCAAGAGTAATAGGTTGGCTGAATATTCAGAAAGCTCTGGGCAAGCATCTAGGCTCCCAGAAAAGTGGGGAGAAAAAAGAAATTAAGTCACATCTGGAGAAACCTGAACATAGACTGGAAAGGCCAATCACATCCTGAGCTGCATAACAAGCAACATGGCCAGCAGATTGAGACAGGATTCTCCCACTCTGCTCTGGTAAGACCTCGCCTGGGGTACTGTGCTGGAGCCCTCGATACAGGAAGGACATGGACCAAATGGAACAGGTCCAGAGAAGGCCACAAAAATGATGAGGATGCTGAAGCACCTATCCTACAAGGACAGGCTGAGGGAATGGGGTTGCTCAGGCTAAAGAGAAGGCTTAGAGGGGACCTGTTGCATAAGCGGAGAAAAGAGGGGAAGCTCATCTAGCATGGCAAGGAGACCTTATTGCTGCCTATATCAACCTGAAAGGAGGTTGGAGAGAGGTGAAGGTTGATCTCTTCTCACAAGAAACTAGTGACAGGACAAGAGGAAATGGCTACAAGTTGTACCAGGAGAAGTTTAGGATGGACATGAGGAAAACTTCCTGGAAAGGGTCACCAAGCCTTAGGCTGCTCAAGGAGGGAGGTGAATCACCATCCCTGGGCATGTTTCAAAGTTGTGAAGATCTGGAGCTTAGGGACAGGGTTTAGCAGTGGCCTTGGGACAGTTGAGTTCATGATTGGACTCAACAATCTGAAAGGCCTTTTCCAACCTGAATGATTCTATGATTCCATGGTCCTCAATCAATGGGCCAAATCCACCCATGCATGTCTTCTCTAATGCTCTCTCTAATACACTGTGATGGTACAGGGGTTGGCTCATCTGAGAGTGTTGTCCCACACCCCATGCTGTCTGCAAAGCCTTCTGTGGACAATGAAGCAGACGATGATGTATCACTGCGGCACAAACTGGAAAGACCTGAAAATGCCTCTACTGCATTTGCAGAGGGGAGCCAACTCCTGTGTACTCCTTGTGGCTTTCCTGGCACCAGCCAAGGAATGCTGGCCCACCAGCTCCTCCAGAGCTATTAGCAGTACCACACACTCCAAGACTGCAGAGAATACGTGCACTGTGTTGCAGCTGCCCTGCAGATCCCACCGCTCTTCCTCACCACCTGCCACAGAGCTTCACCACACCAGGAATGGGCTCTTGGTTTCAGTCCTGAGGTGTTGGGAGAGGTTCTGTCAGGCCAGAAATTCAGGTCCTCCTGAATTCTTGCAACCGTCTCCCCATTAACCTCCCCTTCCTGCTCTGAAGGTTTGTTTGCACTTGTCTACGTTTAGCCAAGAAGTTCAGACTTGCATCACTGTGCAGCCTGTCTTTGAGGGTTGGTCACCCCAAACACCCTGTAGAAGACACAGTAGTTCACATCCTCCTATGCAGGAGACTGTAGCTTGCATTGACTCTCCCCAAGGCCTTGTAGCTACTGGACCTGGACCCACAACACTACTTAAACTCTCATCATCTATCTGGGTGCCTGTGGCCCTAGTCCCCCTGCAGTTCTGTACCTGCATCTTGCTGTAAGAAATCAAAGTGAAGAGCAAGTTTCTATGTACCCAATATGTTTTCCAGAGACTAAACAAGCCTAGCCCAGACTCTCTGTTTCACACCTTCCTGTTTTTGGATGCCCCAGTTCCAATTTCAGCCTTGGAAAAGCAGTGCTTGAGACCCAGTGACTACCACTGTAGGTAGCATATAAACTGGAAAGGTTCCTGGCTCTGGTTAAGTCTGGAGGAGTCTGAGGGGACTGCTCTCTATAACTACCTGAAGGGAGGTTGTAGTGAGGCAGGTGTTGGCCTCTTCTCCCTAATGACAAGAGGAAATGGGGTGAAGCTGCCCCAGGGGAGGTTCAGATTGGATATTAGGAAAAACTACTTCCCAGAAAGAGTGGGACCTCTTGGAATAGAATAGAAGAGAGGTGTATTGGAATATTCTATTTCTTGGAATAGGCTGCCCAGGGAAGGGGTGGAGGCACCACCCCAGAGGTGTTCAAAAAACTGGCAGACATGGTATTTCAGGAGCCAGTTAGTGGGTTTAGGTCTGATGGTTGGACTTTATGATTTTGAAGGTCTTTTCCAAGCTTGATAACTCTAGGATGTCCCACACAGGAGAACACGTAGAGGTGCAGCCGAGAGAGAGCAGATATTGACACTTTGTTCTGAGCTACCTGAAGCACCAGTTTCTCTGCTTCCAGCCGTGGTTACTGGCACATGCAGTGAAAAGAGGACATGGCATTCAGCCCATACAGGCCTGGCCCACAGCCTACACAGGGCACAAATTCCTTGTCTCCCTGCGGTCCGTATGCAGGAGCATCCCACCAGCAGACGTGACTTGGCATCAACAAATCCCAAACCTTAGCACCAGGGCAGCTGGTTGAACGTTGTGGGATTGACCATTTGCAGCAGAAACATCTCAGGAGCATTCACCAAGCCCCATAACGGACATCAAAGATCGGAAGAACTAATTTAGCTTGCAGCTGACTTACTCCCTGGATAGGATAGGAGAGGAGAAGGGAAGGCTGCGCCAAGCCAGTTCAATGTTTTGTCTCTGTTCCATGTTTGTGTGTCTCTGGCTGGGATACTGCTGGGACTGGACACATCTGGATACCTGGCACTGAGAGAGCAAAATGCACTCAAGGCTCTGGAAAAGGAGCAGGTTATCCTGACCTAAAGGGCTTTGCAGTGTCCCAGGTCCTCCAAGCTGCAGCAGGGAAGACATGCCAAGGCTTGGCCTCCCCTGCAAAATTCATGGACTGTGTGGGGCCACAGTGTGATCTTGTATTTAATCAGGGCTCAGCAACCTCCTCTATATTCTGGAAGAGAGAGATTAAAAAAAAGAAAATTAAAAAAAAAAGCAAGAAGAAATAAAAAAAAGGCAAGAAAGAAATCAATCACAGCACGGCCAGGAGCAGCTGCATTGGAAATTTAGTCAAGCCTTTGAGCAAAAGAACTGATGATTTGCCAATGTGAAGGCTGAGGAGCAGCAGCTTGGGCTGCAGGAGCTGTTTGCTCATTCCCATTGCAAGGGGAGCTCCCCCTGACACCAATGGAAAGGAGCTTATTGCTTCTGCACCTCATTACAGCTCACTGTGGCTGACTGCTCTGAAATCTGTCTTTTCCCTTCAGCCCATCATTCCCTCTCCTAGTGCACATGTGTGGCAGGAATAATACAGGAAAGCAGTTATAAGGCAAGGAAAGGGGAGAAGGTTTGCTGTGCCTAGGGGAAACTGAGGCAGAAAGGCTGTGACCTGCACTCACTGGCAACACAGATGTAGTCACCAAGAAAGCTTAAGTTTGCAAAGATATGTAGGTACCTATCACAGAATCATAAAATCAGAGTCATTTATGTTGGAAAAGACCCTTAAGATCATTGAGTCCAACCATGAACAAAACTGTCCCAACCCATGCCTGAACTCTGTCCCTCAGCTCCAGAGCTCCACAACATTGAAACACATCCAGGGATGGCAATTCAGCCCCCTCTCTGGGCAGCCTGTTCCAAGGCCTGAGGGCCCTTTCCGGGAAGAAGGTTTTTTCTAATGTCCGACCTAATCTCCTGGCTTAACTGCAGGCCATTTCCTCGGATCCTATCACTGTTCCTTGTGAGAAAAGACCAACTCCCACCTCTCTCTAACCTCCTTTAAGGTAGCTGGAGATAGCAGTAAGGTCTTTCCTCTGTCTCCTTTTCTCCAGCCTAACCAGACAAGCGCCCTCAACTGCTTCTCACAAGGTTTGTTCTCCAGATGTTGACTACAACAATGTGTAGATATGGAGGTTAGGGACATGATTTAGCGACGGGATTGGGACAGCCAGGTTAATGGTTGGACTCAATGAATTTAAGTCTCTTCCAACCTAAGCACTTCTATGATTGTATGATTTTAATTACTGCATCACAAACAATAGAGGAAAAATGTGTTTTGGCAAGGTTTGAAAGAAAAACAAACATGTTAGTATAGATTTTTGCACATGTGGGATTGGGTAAGGTTATACCTTATTTGTCATTCCTGTATAGGAATCTGTATTGCCTCAGATTTTGTCTGATGTTGAGCATCTAAAGAGTGTTGAGCTATGACAGTGTCACAATTATTAGCACTCACAGACCAGCCCTCATCCCCAGAATGTTTACTGCTGGTAGTATTACTTAATGACAGGTAATTAATTCTTAGCACTTAATAGCAAGTGTTTAGTTGTAGACCTTTCTTTTAATTGTTGTCTTAAATGACTTTCAATTACACACTCCACTGGGAGTTTTTCATTCCACAGCATTAATTGTATTAACCTCGTTTCAGATGAGCAATAGCAGTTGCTTTCCAGGAGGGAACAGTGCTCTAGTGCTAGGACAAGGTGAATGGGTTCTAGCTAAAAGATTGGAGATGACATCTGAGGCAGAAATTCCTCTCTGTGAGAGTGTTCTGAGGCACTGGAACAGGTTGCCCATAGAGGTTGTGGCTCCTCCATCCCTGAAAGTTTTCAAAGCCAGGTTGGATGGGGCTCTGAGTAACCTGCTTTGGTGAGAGATGTCAGAGCCCATGGCAAGGGATTGGGATTAGGTGATCTCTGAGATCCCTTCCAAATGAAATCATCGTATGATTAGTTGTGAAATGCCCTTTCTGTGTAGTTTGGGGAGCTCAGTAAAGGCTGTTCACGCTCCTCTCCTAAACGACAGGTTGTACTTTACAATCTCTCAGCCATTTTTTGTTGCTGGTACAAGAAATAAAAGCCAAAAGAACTCTTTTCTAGAGCTCTAATCTCATGCTTTAATATCAATCTTCCTCCTGCACTTCTTACTGATACTTTGCACCATGGGAGGACAACAAGGGAGGATGTGCCAGAGTATATTAAGAAGCACTGTCTGCAGTCTTGGCTCAGCTGACTGCAACTATCTGTCTTGTCTGAGGACAATTCTGAGTACTTGAGTAAAAGACTGAACTCCATTTCCCTCATCCAGTAAAATGCCTGAAGCTTTAAAACCAGAAGATAAATCTCTAAGAGAGAGTTGGTTTTGCGAAGTGCAGGAGAAATACAGGGACAAAGAGGAAGGAATTGGACTTCCCTGTGGAAAAGAAAAATTCAAGAAAAATACATCCCTTCTCTTGCTCTGTCCAAGTGATATTTCATTATTATTTAAGATCCAAGAATGTAACTCAAATCAGTATTGATCACTGATAATCTCGCTACAATATCTCTACCTTCTAATCTGGAGGTAGAACTCCTCTGCTTGGAGAGCACAGATAAGCAGTTGTGGTGAATTTTTGTCCTTGCTTGGAAAGATCTTGTCCATAGCTCAGTGTCTTGTTCAAGAGGTGTAAAGCAGAAAAGCAGACAACCATTTGGTTTCACAAACATTCTCCTAAAACTCCAGGTCCTGGAAATGCACCAGAAGTGTCACTTCTCCTTGTTAAGTGATAGGTGCTGACTGTAAATGATGAGGTCATTTAGAAGGAGAAGCATCAGCATGCCCGAATACCTAAGGAAGGAGGTAACCAACTTGTAGAGTTTGGAAGCAATAAGGACGATAAAGGTCCTCTTCTATTGCTGTCATGATATTTCTCCATCTCAAAGAATTTTTTTTGCCATATGGCTGTAAATGTAGAGGACATCCGTGTTCAAATCAGTTCATTTCCTTTGGCAAAAGTTATCATGAATTTGCAAATTGTGCTTTG
>VZRI01012542.1:152840-196376 GCA_013397515.1 Upupa epops | reverse complement strand
TGGGTGCCACCTGGAACACAGGAGGTTCCCTATCAATATCAGCAGGAACTTCTGCACAGTGAGGGTCCCGGAGCACTGGAACAGGCTGCTCCAGGGGGTTGTGGAGTCTCCTTCTCTGGAGACATTCAAGACCTGCCTGGATGTGTTCCTGTGTGACTTGGTCTAGGTGATCCTGCTGTGGCAGGGGGATTGGACTGGATGATCTTTCGAGGTTCCTTCTGATCCCTAATGATTCTATGATTGTTCCATTCTTATGTTTATAAGATCAGTCTTTAAAATGAGTAGAACATCTTATGAGGTTGATTCCCTCTCTCTGTAAGTGGAAGGGGCTGAAGGAGAGACACACAGCCTGCTTCATGTGTCAGGACAGTGATACACAGAGCTCAGCTCAGTGCCCACCTGCCTAAGTTCTCAAATCTTAACTCCTGCTATTGCTGCAACATCACGGGGGTCATACGGGGGAAGAGCAGAGAGAGAAAGGTGCTTGTCCAGTTTAGGGATGGTCTCACTCAGCCTAACAATTGCTCAGGAATAAGGGGTTCTTGCTAGGTCCCACAATAGTTTGGCAATTCTGATGCTTAGACTCAAGACTTAGACTTTGCTGTTGTTTGCATGCACTGAACCAGACAAGGGGAGAGACACCAATCCCATTGCGTCATGCTACACAAGCTACAGACCCAGCATCAGAGGACATTTCAAATCTGCTTTATGACCTGGCTTATCCATGAGTCCAGGATCTCATGCTACAAAACAACCTCTTCACCACCCAGTGAAGTCCTGAACAAACCAATGGCTCCATGGCTTTCACGAGCAGCTGCTGGCAATGGATTGTTCCTATGCTGCTTTCATTACCATCTCTCTGTCTGAGCCAACTGGCACTTTGGTCTTATTTATTTTCAAATCTTTCCAGCACTAACCTGAAAGGAAATAGGTTTTAAACCACTTTTTGGGGTTTTTTTCCTCCAAACATTGAAAAATAACATCTGTTGATTTCAATTCAATCCCTCACGGCAGAACAAGTACCACCCTCTGCTTTCCCCCCACAATTAGCTCCTCTTTGCACCAAATTGCCCCCGACAGATTTAGTTGTTTGCTTTTAATGCCAAGGCACTGGTAATGTGCAGTCAGGCAGAAGGTAAGAAGCTCAAAGGTAGCAGGAAATGGAGGAAGGGAATTAGATTATTTGGGCAGCAAGCAATTCCAGCACTGCCCAAATTAGAAGAGAATAAACACCGTTTGTCTGTATTTACCCTGCTGCCTCTCCACGAGGGAGATGCTGTAAAACATCACTAAAACATAAAATGCCAGACCTACACTGTCCATGCAATAGTCCAGAGAAGCTGTTGGGAGGTGAGGGGTGTATTTTCTATCCAGTACCATCTTCCAGAGTCAAGTGATAATCTCCTTCTGAACACAGCAAATCACCAGCTGAGTGGCAGCCTGGTAGATTCTTTACTGTGGGACTGGTAACAGTAACAGAGGTAGGACAAGGTACATTATGTTCAAGATTGTAAGTGAAACCCCTGGTCTTTCCATGTTTGCCATGGTTCATCTGGACCTGAGTAAATCAAAAGGTCCCAGTGGCCAGGAGATACAGGGCTGGTACAAACACACAGCACAAACAAGATGTCTAAACCTGATCACAAAATAATTGAGGTAATTTATCCATTCTCAGCTAAAGGAAAGCAATTCCATTTATAAAAACCAGGGGCCAGGACCTCAGTTCTACGTCATCCCATGTTGCCAGCCCACTACTGACCAACTCAATGCTTTGAGCGTCCAGCCACCACCACCCTGTCACTTTTTCCTACTTCTAAGCAATGCCTCATCACCAGAAGCTCTTGACTGACCAGTTGTTGCTCAGCCCATGGTGAAGGCTACATCAGCTCCTGCCAAAGGAAGCTGAATCCCTACTCAGTGTCAATACAGAGCCTGTCCAGATGAGGCCATGAGGATAATCAGAGGGCTGGAGCCCCTCTGCTATGGGAGTAGGCTGAGGTTATTTGGGATGTTTAGTCTGGAGAAAGGAAGGCTCAAAGGGGACCTTACAGGAGCTTACAGTACCTGCATGGACTATAGGAAAGCTAGAAAGGGACTTTTTCCAAGGGATTATGGTGCTAGGACAAGGGGAATGGTTTCAAGCTAAAAGATGGGAGATTTAAATGAGACTTTAGGAAGAAATTCCTCCTTGTAAGGGTGCAGAGGCACTGGAACAGGTTGCCCAGGGATGTTGTGACTGCTCCCTCCCTGGAAGTGTTCAGGGCTGGGTTGGACAGGGCTCTGGGCAACCTGGTCTGGTGAGAAGTGTCGCAGGGGTTTGGAACTGGATGAGCTCTGTGATCCCTTTCAACCTAAGCCATTCTGTGATTCTATATCTCACTCTGTTCCCATACTCCTGGACCCACCTCCCTTTTCCCTCCATATCACCAGCACTGATGGTTTCATTATCACATTTTCCTTCTTTCTCCTGAGCTCCCTTCCTCCTGCACCCCATTTCCACTTCACATCAGCAATTACCTGATCAACTATTATGCACAATGGTGATCACCAGCAGCCCCTTGCCTTGGGCCCGTTGAGCAGCTGTGATGCTCTCAACCCCAACCAAGGAATCTGTTTGCCTTTAGTGATTTCTTGACCTGCTGCCAGGGAAGTTTTACAAAAAGGATAGTGTTATTTCTGAAAATGAGTCCCATAAACAAGGATGAATATGACCTCCCCGTTGAGATTTGGGGTTTACTTTAGTGGCTGGGAGATCAGCCAGTGGAATGGAAATACCAGAAAACATTATCATAATTAACCCATGGCCCCCTCTGGGGGGCAAGGGAAAGGGGAACTATAAAAGAAGCTGAACCAAAACTGATTTAACAGCCTCTGGATAGCATTGTCATCTCACTCTTCCCTGCTTGGCCTCCTCTTGCTTTCTGTTTCTGCTTTCTTTGAACAAGGGATAGGGCGAAAAAATAACCAGCAACACTCCTAGATCTTTTCCCCACATGGGCCTTTTTTCTTTCCCTGGAAAAATACAGTGCTGGGAAGCCAAGAAGTGATAAGCATTGAGGAAGACTAGCAGATGGGGTTTGGGATCAAAAGGCCAAGGCAGTATCCCCCCCATCCCTTCTTCCAGCTGCATATCATCTGTAACAGAAGTAAGAGGCAAAGCTGTTTCTCTGCACCTACCTCTGAAATGCATCTCTGTCCACATTCCTTAAGCTTCTGTAAATCCAATGCCAAGCAAAATCAGTGCAGGAATTTATGCTGAAACAATTTAGGGAGGGCTTATGAAAAGGGATTTGCTGTCAGCACTTCTAGAGTGATTCACTTCTTCAGGGACACTATGACCTCCAACTTCCAAATAGTTGGACTTGGAAAATGCACCTCTCTGTGATGGTATTTTAGGGGCAGGAGGGTGGAATAAAATGCCCACAGCTGATCTGATTTATTTTAGGTGGTGATTTGATGATGGAATGAATTTCAGCTGATACACTATCAGCTAAGTACTCAGTGAGTATAAGGGAAGCTCTGGGTGGATCTTTACCTGGTTGTCCCTTCACTGAGTAGCAAGGTATGCAATATTTGATCCTTTCTGCTGGCTAATGAGCCTCTATAGAATGAGAAGTGTTGGGTTGCAAATGTGTGTGCTTATAGTAGAAGGTTTTGGTAAAAAATGAGTAAACTGTTAAATACGTAATTGTGGTTGTAGTGTTTACTTGGATGAGATACTTCAAACTACTCTTATCTAGTTTTCCCATGGTCCTGAGTAGCAGGTGCAGAGAACACAGAGTGAACTTAATTGAGCACATCAAACCAGACCATACTGTGAATGTGCACACACGTTCCTGTTTGCTCGGCACAATGTTTCCACAACCTTGGAAAATTAGAGGACTTTTTGAGGTCTATGAAAATACTCTTATTTAGTCAATCTTCTGCCTTTCAGTGCCAGGTTGGATGGGGTTGTAGGCAACCCGGTCTGGTGAGAGGTGTCACTGCCCATATGAGGGGGTTGGGACTGGATGAGCTCTGAGGTTCTGTCCAGTCTAAGCTGATTCTAACAGCCCATTCCCTGGAACTGCTGGTTTAGGATGTTTAGAGAAAGAGACAGCCCTTGCTACTGTCACCATCCAGCTTTTGGCAATCAGCAGTTTGAGGTCTTCCTGCATCAGAAATTTGCACCCAGGTTGAGGTGATACCATCCACTGATGGATTTGTCCTCTAGTAATTTGTCTAATGTTTTGCATTGATGTGATTTTTCTTACATAAGTTGATCTGTTACTTTTAGACCATTGTTTTCTTAATCTTGGGCTTCCCAGGTCTTAAGTTCATAAAATCATAGATTCATAGAATTGTTTAGTTTGGAAAAAGATCATAGAGTCCAATCATGAACCCAACTGTCCAAACCCACCCTGAAACCCTGCTCCTAAACTCCAGATCTCCATGAAAAATGTCCAGGGATGGCTATTCAACCCCTCCCTTGGCAGCCTGTTCCAAGGCAAGATGACCCTATCCATGAAGAAGTTTTTCCTCACATCCCACCTAAACCTCCCCTGGTGCAACTTGAGGCCATTTCCTCTTGTCCTGTCATTTGTTCCTTGTAAGAAAAGACCAAACTTCACCTCATTCCAAGCTCCTTTCAGGTAGCTGTAGACAGCAATAAGGTCTCCCCTCAGCATCTAATACCATGCGAGCATCTGTGTTGCAAAGAAAATGTTCTTGTGGATTTATTTTAACCTCTGACAGCCAGGTTGGAAAGAAGAGTAGGGCAGCATTGTCTTAATTTTCCTGCTGTAGATCTTCTGATCTTAAAATGCAGCAAGCAAGAGTGATATTGAACCCAAGGCTGAGAGATTTCAATGTCTGATGCAGCTGTTCACTTCTCTGGCCTTGGAGGATGTTTTACCTTCCTTGATCAAGGAGGAACACAGAAAGACAAGTCTTAAGCATAGCTCATAATTTATGCTAGTTTTGGTGGAGGGGGGTGAACAGGAAGTTATTTGGAGTTTTCTTAAGGGGTTTGTCTGGATTTGGAAATTTAAGACTAGTGACCAGGGCTCTGAAGAGCTGAAAACCCCAGTTGAGTTCAGAGCTCTGGGCACAGCACGTGGTGACTTATGTCTCTTTCTGGGAAGTAAAATTTATATTTTGTGCCTTGCTTGGAGATTAATTGTCCCTCTGGCTGGGAGCTGCCCTACTCTTCATGAACAGCCAAAGGAGCCTGAGGACTGAGCGTGCAAGGGATGAATCATTTGAAATGCCTGATGTCAGATTCTACTCTAGCTACTATAAATCCAGACTAACTCCTTCAGCTTTGGTGGAATCACTTAGGGTTTGTGCAGCCATAAACGACAACAGGATTTGACCCATAGGTTTTAAGTTCCCAACAAAAGAGCTGAAATGTAGAATGTTGCCTTAAATGTGGACAGGGCAAACATCTGAAAGGCATGGCTTTGTTTTGCACTAACATTAACACGGTTTGCAAACCAGCTCCCACTTCTGAAAGACTTTTAGTGTGGATTTTTCCCAGGGACATGAAAAAACTAACTTCTGTTTTGTTCAGGTTCCCCTTATCAGATCTAGCTACTCATCTGTATGTCCATTCCCACACCAGCTGCTCAAACATCCACAACTGCTCCTCCTAGGAGCACACTGAGAAGTGCAGTCTAAGTTTTTGTCTAAGCTGGATTTCATTAACCCTCATTTGTAGTAAGTCTTGCTGGAGAACTAATTTGCCTTCAGCTGGTTTATCTTACTTGGTTTCTCAAAGGAATTAATTTAAAATGAGGGAAGCAGCCATAATTCTGAACAGCAGTGATTTTTTTTTTTAGGGAGTACAATGAAATGTTTTAAGTCCCCTTCAGTCAGAGGGACTGAGATGAGCAGCCACCTCCATGAATAGGTTTTACGAGTTATCATCAGGCTTTCTTCTCATCTCCAGATCACTGCTATGGAGAAATGTGGCTTCTGCACCTACTGTATTTGTAGTCTGATTAATCAAGACAGACCAATAATAAGGAAAAAGAGCAATGAGAGGAGCAGTAATTTATCCAAACTTGCTAACATCCTTCATTCATCAATTGTGGCTCTTCTGGGATTTCAGCCTGCTTTGGGGATATCTTATGGGTGAGGACACCTCCCATGACTGGCACAGTATCGAGGATGGACCCAAATCTTAAAGTTTTCAAAAGAGTGGCCACATCCTGCAGTGAAATTTCCATTCCTTCCTACTAAACTGACCTGGGAGGACATTCTTCCTACTCTCAGACTTTTTTTGGCAGTGGAGACTGGTCCTGGATGTCTGATCAGGGCACATAAGCAAAGTACCCAATAGGCATAGCAGTTAATAAAAGCAGCATTAAATCAAAGCTCTGAATGCTTTATCCACTATATGATCTGTAGAACAATCCTTCCCCACAGCTGACCACCCATGACTGATGGGCATGTGCTAACTCTATGAAGAAAGACTGATTTGTTGTGACCAGAAAGTGCTTTTGTGGGCTGAGTGTCATCACAAATCAGCAGACAGAGAAGGGTAGAACAGGCACCCTCGCTATCCCTACTCTTCTTGTCCCTTGACCTTATAAGAGAAATCTCACCCTCCTTGGGGCACACCGTCGCATAGGTTGCTGCCTTCCTCTGTGTATGTTGTGTGCAATCGCAGCATGAGCTTCCTTTGCCATGTGTGCAGATGATTCTGCGTGGCTTCTTGTGAGAGATGGTGCTCGAGACACTAATTGCTGATGGAACCGAGATGCACAGAGCAAAGCTTCTAGGGGAAACAGCTGATGCAAAAGAGATTTTGCGTTCAGATCACATGTATTATCTAGAGAGCTTGTGTCCTACTGCTTTTGCATGCTGAGGTTTAACCTTGTTTCTCCCCATTGCTGCAGGTGGATGCTGATGATGTCATCACCAAAGAGGAGCAGATCTTCCTACTGCTAAAAGCCAAGGCAAAGTGCGAACGACACCTGAAAGCCAAGGTGCCCAAGGTGCATGGTGAGTGTTCCCATAGCAACCCAGACTACGTGGCCCCTCTCTGCTGAACCCCAGCCCTTCCCCTCAGCACCATATGTGGAGATCACAACATGAAGGAGGCAGACAAAGAAGGCCCAGCATACTGTTTTTTCAGATTAAGCTCTGGGGCAGATTTTTTAGCACAAAATTTTGGAAAGCAAAGTTGTCGCAAGCTCTTTCTCCTGCTCCACAGTTCCAGATGCTAAAGGGTCAGGAGGATGCAAGAGTCATGGCCATGTATTTACAAGTCTTGTGGCTAGACCTAAAGCCCAGGCAATGTGCAGGAATTAGAATCACCAAAGCATTGGAGATAGCATAAACCATCAGTTCTCCCCAGATCCTTTGCAGCCAGACACAAGTGGTTTGGGATAACAAAGCATTCTGCATCAACCCCTTCCCTGCTTCCCTCTGACATAGACTATCTGTTCACTTTAGATGGGCCCAGAGTTCAGCTAAGCCTCTTTCTTCCACTTCCTTTCTATTTTGGGCTGCAAAATAGCTACCAGATGTAGGACTGGAGGGAGAAAGCTCTCTCATGTGGGTAGCAAAGTAATCATCCTCTATTGGCTTCTTTCATCAATCTTCCACGTCTTAATTACTGGTGCTAAGGCAGCCTGCACCCACCCACCCAGCTAGTCCTGGTTGAGCATCCTGTCCTGCCTCTCTCTGTTGCCTGAGATAAGGGGACAATTCTCAAATCCCCAGAATTCTACCCACCTTCACTGTTGCATCTGAGAGAGCTCTGTTTCCACAGCCAGCACTGTGGGAGTACCTGGAGACATTACCAGCAGAATGAAAATATCCTCAAAGCCTCTTCTGATGTTTAGAACAGAGTCACCTACCCACCTGGGGTCCTTCTTCCGTTGGAAAGGACAGACAGGGGATATAAAAGCTCCAGCTTTCATTTTGTTCCAGGGCCGCAGCTTTGTATCAGCCAAAACCTCAAGCCACATCCTCTGTTGCTTCTTTGTCCTGTTCACCCAATGCCCAATTAACACCTCATTTAAAAAAAAAAGTGCGAAGGCATTTCCTTGTATTGTACTACAGACCACCTGCCCACCTTGGGGTCTGCACACATCAACCAGCTGGTCTTGCTCTCACACCCCCTTCTGCAATTCTCATCAGCATTTAGGTCCTGTCAGGGGTGTGCCTCTAGTGGCAGCGCCTTTGGAAGACCCCAGAAATTTACTCTAGCACTTCACACAAAGCAGTAAGTTGCCTAGACCACCTCTGAGATGGTCTAAACAGTCAATGGTTACAAACAGAAGTCTTTGTAATTTGGAGAAGAGCTTTGCAGGAGAGCTGCCATCCATGGGTTTTTCAGACCACAGCTGCCTTTGGACACACAAAATACCCCAAAACATTTTGATTTTTGAACTGGCTAACTCAATCTCCATTTTGCAATGTGTCTGCCTCTTCATGCTGCAAGAGACGGATAGTTTTAGATCTGCTTGTGGAGGGAGTGATGAAAGAACAAAAGGCTATAATCTGCACCATGTTAGCTTTAATGCAATTAATTGCTTGGCCAAAGCTCAGATGCTGTCTTCTCACAAAGTCTTCAAAGCCCAGGATGGAAAGCGGTCAGGTCCAGTCCCTTCCTTCTTTGATGATATGGAAACCGGGGGCTGGTTTGTATTTGTGCTAATCACCCAAGGACATATGAGTCTGTGCCCTTCTCAGACACATTGAGGAGCTGATCCCATTGCTGCTTCTCTCATTGCAGACTCAAAAGAAAAAGCCTGGGAAAGGCAATGTGGACTTCACATTTAAGATGCACCAGACCCTGCCTGCAGACAGTGTTTATTAGGGCAAAGTGTTTGTGGCTTGAAACAATATGTGTACAGTTCTGCCCCCCCCATTTCAAGAGAGAGAATGAGGTGTTAGAGTGGGTCCAGAGGAGCAATGAGGCTGGTGAATGGGACTAGAGGGAAAATCTGATGAGGAGAGGCTGAGGGAGCTGGGGTTGTTTAGCTTGGAGAAGAGGAGACTCAGGAGAGGACCTTAACAGACTCTATAACTACCTGAAGGGAAGTTGTAAACAGGTGGGGGTCAGGCTTCTCTCCCATGCAACTAGTGATATGATGAGAGGGTACCACCTGAAGGTGTGCCAGGGGAGGTTTAGGTTGGATATTAGGAAGCACTTTGTCATGGAAAGGGTGATTGGACACTGGAATGCACTGCCCAGGGAGGTGGTGGTGTCACCATCCCTGGAGGCGTTTAAGGAAAGACTGGATGTGACCCTTAGTGCCATGATGTAGCCAGAAGACTTATGTCAGGTCATAGGCTGGGCTTGATGATCTGAAGAGGTCTTTTGCGGCCTCAGTAATTCTGTGATTCTGTGAGTACACATCCTGAGTAGCCATTCCAAACCTTCATGCAGCCTCCTGTGACATTACTCAGATATCTGGACAGAGTTCTGTTGGTCTTGATCATCTTAAAGGTCTCTTCCAACCAGAATGATTTTATGATTTCTGAGTGCTAGGAGGACTCTCCTAACTGCTATGGAAGACTTGCTTTGTGTCAGTTTCCCTATCTGGCTTGTCTTTGGATTTTTAGTGATGCAGGACAGAGTTGTCCTTCATGATGCATGATAGTAACACAACCCATGATGTTGGCATGCCACAGTCTTTGTGTTGGCAGGGCAGACTGATGGTCCCCATGTCAAATGCACAAAGGACCTCATCTCTTTGCAAGATCTGGCTCCTGGCAGCCAGCTTCTTCCTGTTTTTACTGCTCCCACAGCCTCTCAAAAGAAAGGCTGGAAAGTCAACCCCTGCCCTTGGATTTTATTTTTCATTCCAGCAGCATGAACATGTTCTGCTCCAAAGGCAGCTTCTGCCAGTGTAGAACAGACTTATTTCATATCCGAGACAAGGTAAGCCCTGCTAAGAAGAATATTTGTGGATCACAGGGAGCAGTGGATCCCTTGGCCTGAAATGATGTGTTGACCTGGTTAGTATTCAGATGGAACAGGCACAGTCTAATATATTCAAAATATATTTTTTTTAAAAAGCAAACAAATGAAAACAAACAAACAAAGCCCAAAACACAGGAAAATTAAACACAGAACCCCACACCGCTGTAATGAATGTGACCGCAAAAAGAAACAAACCAGCTCAGGCTCAAGGTGTGAAATGCAGAAGGCAGAACACACTCCTGGTTCAATGTGCCTGATGTCCATCTAGCTTCTGGACATCATCTAAGTGGGAGAAACCATCCTTACATGGTTGGTAAATGGTCATAAGAATCCTACAAGAGACTGTGGAAAGTTTGTACCATTTGCTCTCTGTCCGTGATAAATAGGAGCTACTCAATGGCATCCAGAAAGATTTCATAGAATAATTCAGGCTGAAAAAGATCCTTGGGATCGTTAAGTCCAACCATCAATCTGCCTTGAAAGAGAGCATAAAGGAGTATGGTTTCCCCTGATGTGGCAGTGAACATCAGCTGCAGAAGTCACCCATAAAGCAAAATTAATCATTGTTGGGACCACTATGAGTTTTAGCAAAGGTTGTCCCAGTGTTGGTGACAGTCATCTGCAAGATTACTGAGGACCTAGAATGTCTGAGCTGCTTCCAAAGTTGGTGGACAAGGAAGAGCATCTTTTGGGGTGGCATCTGCCTCCTACCTGTCTCATGATGCTGATCCCGGTTAAGCCTAAGAGTACTGATTTAGATGGACTACTTAACATGCTGCAGTTTGATATGGTTATTGATGATGATGGTATGACCCCAAGAGTGTAGCGGAGCACTAGGATGCCTTACCTGAACACGTGGGATCTTCATGTTCAGAGGTTTTCAAGAGTTTGCTAGACAAAGCCATGCCTGACCTGACCTAATGCTGGTTTTGAAGGCTGGAGGTTGGACAAAAGAACATCTCTAACCATAGGACAACCCTGCAGACTGTCCTGTGCTGTAGGATATTTGGGAAAGAAGACAATTCCTGCTTAAAAGCCTTGGTCAATGAGAAATGGCTTTAGACTTGAAAGTCCCATCTCTCCAGGGAAATTCTTAACTCTAGAGATTATTAGAAAAGAGGCCTTTCTCCCTAAGTGTGGTTTAGAGCTGCTGTGCACTGCATACTTACACAAGCTCTACAACAACACAACTCTGCTCCGGGCTTTTGGTCTGTATCTCTCAAAGTTCAGTGTTACTGCTTGTGAGTGGAGTCAGAAGACGGCATGGGCACACAGGGGTGCTTCCTTCTCATGGATATCTGAGCCATGAAAAACAGGGGTATGTTCTTCTGCAGGCAGCTTGTGTCTTCTCCAAGGAGACTTCTGAGGACCTCTTCCTGCAGACCAGCTCTCGTCAACACTTCGTTTTCATACCTAGCTGTGAACCAGACTGAATGAAAACTGTTTTCTTACTGGCTCAGAAGGTATGAAGAGGCAGCAGTAATGTCTCTTCTCTCAGACAAGGGGAAGATGGAGTCCCATGGATTCCTAACTGCATGCCATGTCTTGAACTGCTCCTACAGGACATCTCTGGCAAAGGGGAGCAGTGACTTCAGGACAAACCTATATCCTCGATAAGACAGCTTGGCTAAGAAGGACCAAGTAAAGCTCACCATAAGGTGAAAGAAGTGCTAAGGACCTGTGTATCTACTCAGAAGCCAGATATCACCAGAAAACTTGACTTCATTTGCTATTTCAGTATGCAAGCATGGGCAGGGCTAATGGCACAAGCGATTGACCTGAGAAAACCTTTCTGGAGGAGGTTTGTTTTTCTGCTGCTTCATCTTCCTGATCTGGTTCATCTTGCACCCACATAAACTAGAAGAGCCATCACAGGAAAAGGAGCAATGCCAGGAAAGAAAGGAGTGCTGCTTGGAGCATTACCTGTTGAACATCTAATGTTACGAAAACCCAAACTGACTTATCTTCCACTACCTTCTCCCCTCGTTCCTATGCAGCCCCACTTCACATCAGCGGCTGAAGGCATCTTCTTAACACTGTAGGCTCCTGTCCTGCAATCATCCTTGACTCATGCCTGTCCCTATTCTTCAGAAGTTGCCTCTGCCTGGGTGTGATTGCAGCCCAGAACCCCATAACAGCCAATGATGTGTGTTTTTTGGGAAGCAGTGAAGGAATTTGGGACACCTTTTTCTTTTCTAATTTATTTTTTAGATAGAAAGTCATGTAAGCCAGCATGGAAGCTTGGTAGGGCCTCATTCTTGGGAGCTGACGCACAAGGATATTCAACGCCTCGCCTCTGATCTCAAAGGAGAGTCTGTGGCAGAGCCAAGATTTTGGACTCTCATCTCCTCACTCTACAGCCAGGGCACAAGCCACAAACCACATTTCCTTTTGTCCTGGAATTCAAGGTGAAGCTACAGGGATTCAAATCCAGGTGGAGAGAAACTGATGAAAACCTTTGGACAAATCCCACTTGACTAAAATCCAAAACTCTCGTCATCCCTCTCACTTTAGAGCCTCTAGTTTTGTTTTGAAGTGAGGAAAGCAGATTTGAAGTTTCCTACAGTGCAGTGGGTACCTGGGCTCTCCACCTCCTCTGACCATCTCATCACTGAGTGTATTCCACAAGCCAGCCCCTTTCCTGGTATGAACAGGTAGATTCCCACTAATTTTAGTGAGGACATTGATTTATTACAGATTCATTACTTGCTCCTGCAGGTCAGCACTGAAGCTTCCAGGTTTTTCCCCTCTAATATATATTTGACTGGCATTTTTACAAGGGAAAAAATCAAATTTCAGAGATCCGTGGGTCTTAAAGAGATGAGAAGTAGCCTGGATCTTCACCAAACCTTCACGTGGGTTGATATCTGTCTTCTCACCTTGCATCTACCCACTCTTAGCATATGGCCTTGGCAATCACAACCTACAAATGGCCATGTGGATTGACACAAGTGCAAAAGAGACACTCTGAGACTGTGAGTCCAGTACCACTGATTGCCCCCAGTAGGGGAAAGGAGATTTTTAGGAGTAGGTTCCTGTGCATCACTCTCATTGGCATGCAGACACACACCAGAGCTGGTTCTTTAAGCTGAAACTGTGATCTTGCCTGTCCATGGAGCTTATGACCTCCTAGGACAGATCATGTCTTTAAGCCTGAAGACATGCCAAAGACTTTGATCCATGGGGTAACAGGGGGAAACAGTCTGAGCCCATCTTAAGATACAAGAAATCATCTCTCACTTTTGGCTAAAGAACTGAGAGACACAGACCCAAAATACTAGAACAAAAAAAAAACCCAACCCAAAAACCTGATCCCACAAGCGTTTGGCTTCCTTTCTTCTTTTCTCTCTTTTATTTTATCCTCCCCCTTTTCTTCCTTTAAATTTAGTCTCCAGATGAAAGTCTTTTGGAAAGCACAGGAAACCCTACATTTTCTCTTCTACGTAGAGAAATATTACGTTTCAGCCATCGTGGGCAGCCTGATACTACCCCAAAGTTAAACCTGGAAGGGGATGAAGTGAAATTCCCAGCCATAAGCCATCAGACCTGAATGATTTTTTTTAATCCATGAATTAAAAGCTTGTCTTGCCCTGGTTTGGAAAAGGAGATGGGACATTTTGTGGGGAGAAAAGAGATGATATTTTTTCTACACAAACCTGTTATTAGCAAAGGCCATCGGTAATTCTTTCCCAGAGTCCTAGGTGTTGCAGTTTGCCTCAAAATGTCTTGCTTTTTTAATAAATAAAACTATTTGCTAGGGAAAGGGATTTATTTTAGGTTAGAAGACATGTGTATCTACGAAAGGTGTGTTGCACATCTGAATTTATGGCTCCATTGCCCCTAAGCTCAGGCTTTTCTGGACTTGCAGAATTCCAGGGTCTGCGCCCGGTTTTCCCTCTAAAGGCTCAAACACCACCCAGGATCATCCAGCCTGCTTGGATCTACTTGAACTTGTAATAGCTTCAGGTTCTTTTGAAGTTAAGGGAGACAGAAGCATCTAAAGGCATCTAGGTCCTGCAGAGCACATCAGGAAAGGGTCTCAGGAGTAACAATAGGTATAAAATGATTCATACATGAAGTACCACAAGGAACAGGTGAAAAGATTGTGTAGGATGCTAAATGGCCATGTTATTTATCAAAGTTATCTCTACTCTTACTTCAGTGATTGATATGACCAACACTGTCTCATCGCAGAGGGAGATCTGCAGGGTTTAGGAAGGACTAGAAATACTGGAATGAGGAAAGAAGATGCCTGGACTGAGCCAGGCTAGTAGCAGCAGGTCAGACATTATGGGATGGGACGTTGAATTTGGTATTGCTTTAGGTTTGCAAGTGCAGTGAGTGGACAGGCAGCATCTGAATGAGTGAGTCATGTTAGGGTGACAGCTCTCAGGAGCTGTGTCATGACACCAGTTGTCTGGTAGCACTCATAACCTCGTGACTATAACCTTGTGCATTAGGGTGAGTAAAGACACATTGTGACCTGCAACAGCCTCTGGCACATCCTTCTCCTCCCAAGTCCAGTTCTTCCAGGACTGAGCCTGCATGGGGTGTTTTGCCCATCAAATACTGGTGTGCAGACCAGCAAAGGTCTCAGAGTAGTACCAGACAAGAATGTACATCCCTCCATGCCTTCTCCTCATCCTCCACCTACACTGACCAGCATACTGCTGCCATACAGAATCATTAAGATTGGAAAGGACCTCTAAAATCATCAAGGGCAACATTTCCACAAGCACTAGATCATGTCCCAGAGTGCCATATAGAATCATAGAATCATTAGGGATTGGAAGGGACCTTGAAAGATCATCTGGTCCAATCCCCCTGCCACAGCAGGAACACCTAGACCAAGTCACACAGGAACACATCCAGGCAGATCTTGAATGTCTCCAGAGAAGGAGACTCCACAACCCCCCTGGGCAGCCTGTTCCAGTGCTCTGTTGCCCTCACTGTCAAGATATCTACTCATCTTTTGAACTTCTCCAGGGATGGTGACTCCACAGTTGCCCTGCACAGCCTATTTCAATGTTTGGTAACCCTTTATTGAAGACAGTCTTCCTAATATCCAGCCTAAAAGCCATGCTCTGATAGTAGGTTTGAAATGCATCTACAACACCGTACAATCCCATACAGAGGCACTGGCCCTCCAAGTCTCCCTCTCTTCCCTCAGCTCCTGTCCCAAAATGCTGGGTCATATTTTTTTCTTTGGTTGCTCCTCCCTGATGTTTCCAATCCACCAAATGTCCTTCCCGTAATAGAGCGACCACAATTGCACACCGTATTCCAAATGTGGTCTCCCCAGTGCATCGCATGCTGCCAGAATAAGTTGTGCTGATTTATATTCCATACCCCTAGATAAACACCTCAAGACCATGTTTGCATTTATCCAGCTGCCAAGCAGCCGCACATATCGTTTTAATGTGTTCTCCACATGCGTGTACCACTTGCACAGAAATGGGAATTCAGACTGGTGGGGAAGGAAAGGAGGGAGGAGGCAGGAGAACGTAGACCCTGTTGCATCCTGGAGATACAGTGTGAACAGATGTGGCCCAAATACGCTCTAATGTTACCATCTTAAATTTACACAGGGACATGAAACTTGCAGACCTCATCCCAAACATCACTCGTCTGAAGGACAGCAGCTTTCTCTTTATTCCCAGAATAAGCCTTGGTCACTGTTAATTTACATCTCTCTATTTCTGCATCATTCCCCACTTCTGTAGCTTATCTCCATCCATACGGCTTACCAATAGCGTAAGAAAAACCTCCTTTCTCATTTTCTCACATTGGATTAAGCAGATCAAGACTTTTTTTATCTCCTCCAGGCCCACCAACAAAAATTGTCACTCTAGCAACGCTCCCCTATTGTGGGAAGCCTGACACTTTCCCTTTCTTTTCAACAAAGGAACTTATGAAGCTTCCCCCAGAGAGGTTAATTTACTTGACCAGTAGCAAGGAAGTCTCAGGACCTGCAAAGTCTCTTCTAGCAAACTTCTATAGAAAGAAGAAGCAAAATAAGTCATAGAAGTCAAATCTTCAATTCCTGCCCCAGCAGCAGACTTTTACCAACCTCATTTACCTACCTGTGTTAGGTTTGTAGTTAGGGAGCGTGGTGGCCACTGTTCCTCATTTTCTCCATGAGTACAGTCATCCTATTTCTATGAACTCCATTGAGCATGGTCAAACTATGGAGACGTAAAGGGAAATACTGGGATGAGGCATCTGCAAAGTCTCTGGAGAAGAAAAAGGTCTTTCTCAGCTGCTCATGTTGCCCTGCAAGACTGCTTTCTTTAGCACTAAAGTGGTCGATGATGTCATCTAAACATGAGAAACCCCAGTGTAATTCCCACCTTCTCTGTTTCCATCAAGAAGCTTCAACCACCCACCTGAGAGTGAAGCAATAACTCTCCATTCAGCGCTGCCTGAATTACTGAGACACATCCAAGACCCTTAGGATGTGGGATATGGATCAGTGAGCCCTACTACTTCTTCCAAGGAAGTAAATGTTTTGCATTTCCAGTTCACTTGGAATATGCCACATCATGCCCCAAACCTACCACTGGTATCAATCCAAACAGCATTTTTGAGCCCTCAGACTATTTTTCACCCTGCATCCCCCCCAAAAAAAAAAAATTAAAAGAAAAAAGAATTTTTCAAGAGATTTTCAATCATCATTTAGAACCAACTGGATCCCTTCTGAATACCTGTGCTTCTAAATATTGTCTAAAGAAGGACTGACTGATTTCAGCACGACAAAATCACCCCATCTACAGGTGGTGGATTTTCTTTTTAAAAAGACAGCTTATAAAAAAGTCATAAACATTTACTTTATGTTTTTATTTCTAAGTATAAGCATCAGAAAAAATCGATGACTTGGAGGGGGATTCTTTATTCTTTTCCTTAAGCCCCTCAACGCTTTTTTCAGATTTCTTCTTGTAACTCAGTGTGGATCTCTTCCGAGAAATGGCATGGGGAAAAGGAAAACAACGGAGAGAAACCAAGTTGTTAGCACTGCTAATATTTTTATAAACAAAGAAAAAAACTGTTTGCAGGAAATATTTGGGAAAACACACAAAAAGTCTGGTCTGGATTCCAACACACCAGAGGACTATATTGTACTTTACCTTCCCATTTAATCGTCGGGCCAGTGGCTAAGTGAATTCTAGAGTGAGTAAAATACGAGAAAGCTGGAGACAGAATTAAGCTGCAGAATTTGGTCCCTATGATCACATTGTTGGCATCAAGCTGGTGAAATTAATGGTAAAAGTTCCATACAGCTGTGTGGACAGGAGGCAGAAAGGTAGGGAGAGATGTAAGGAATCATTGAATCATGGGATGGTTTGGAATAGAAAGGGTATTCAGACCTCATGTAATCCAACTCTCCTGCCCTGACAGGGTCATCTTCAAGTAGAGCAAGTTGTTCAGAGCCCCAAGGTCCAACCTGACTTGGAATGTTTCCAGGGATGGCTCCCCAAATTGTCCATGTGACAAAGCAACTGTTCAGAAGGGTCCCATCATTGGTCTGCTTGTTTTCTGGAGAGGACCTTCAGCCTTCGGCTTTTTAGGAGGATTGTGGGGATCAAAGTACNATGTGTTCCTGTATGACTTGGTCTAGGTGATCCTGCTGTGGCAGGGGGATTGGTCTGGATGATCTTTCAAGGTCCCTTCTGATCCCTAATGATTCTATGATTCCAAGGACAAGTTCCTTTCTGCTATTGGTGTCTTCCCTTGTGAGAAGGGCACTGCAAACTTTCATGGAGCTGCACTCTCTCATGGCAGTGGGGATGTGCATTTCAAGGTCCCTTCCGAACCTTAATGATTCTATGAGTCTATGAAAGTGAAATAATGTCATAGTCCCGTTATCCAGAAGACATCAGTTTATCCTGAATGAGTCCATTGCAATGGTGTGTGTTTACAGCATGAGGAGCATTACATCAAATACTTTCTCACTTTAATATTACATAGATAGATGTGGCAGTATGATATTAAATGAAACTACATACAAGCAATGACAGACCTTCATCAATCCTGAAGATATTAGAAAAGTGGAAGGGTTTCTGTCTGCATGAGGAGACGCATTTTTCTCTCTTCAATGTTGTTTCTCCACAGCAGTTAAAATTTACTCTAAATTTATTTATTTTTGTAAAAAGAGCTGGTTTTATTTTAAGGAAAACCACTCTGAGAGTTGAACAAAACCTTTATTTACTTCCTTGTCCTCAAAGAAACCTCAGAGACAATAAAATTTTGTCCTAATCCAGATTTTGTAGGGCACAGTTGTTGGGTTTTTCCCCCTTTTTCTTTTGATCCTTCCTGAGAACTGAAAAAATAAATGAACTGATTTTTCTCAGTGTAAGTTATCCTGTGGTATAAAGAGCCAAAGGGAAGGGCTTTCCCATATTTTTTGAATGGGAAATCTAGATTCGTTCTTCCTCAAATACGACTGGAAACAGAGAAAATGCAATAGCCTTTTCCCTTTTTTGTTATCACAGCGATGCTGAGGAATTTTCATTCCCAGTTAATGCTTTAGAACAAAGGCAGCGATTAAACTGGTCCTTCTCATTGTCATTAAAGATATGAAATCAGCTGTTAAGTGATGAGTTTTTCTGGTTTTCTTCCTGTCCTAAAATACCAGTAAACTGACTCAATCACTGTCAGCTCTGACCCTGGAGAACACCAGGAGAGCTTTAAAGTAATCCTGCATTCTTATTTAATCTTGTGAAAGCCCAGTCATTGTGCAGGATAAATTACTGTTTGGTTGAAAGATTGCTAAGGCACTGGCTTTGATATTAATGAAACACGTTGAGATCTTGGCCATGCTTATCGTTCCTTTGCTAGTGGAGCTCCTTTGCAAATAAGAGCAGACTGTTCCACTTTATTTCGATTTGAGTGTAATACCTCTCTGTCAGATAATTTATGGGATGTTTATGAACTCCTTTGTGAGCTGCCATCAGTAGGGTGGGCAGATGTTGTTCTGAACGTTAATGCAGCCCAACACAAAGGAGTGTGTAAGCACCAGGTGAAATTGGAGTCCTTCCTCAGGGACTGGAAATGCAGCCAATGCTGAGCATCAACCTCTGAATGGGAACTCACTGCCTTGTGGGACTGGGACCTTATGGATCAAAAGCTGTAGAAATAAAGGGTTGACCATTTGGAAGGATGTAAGAAGTGAGGAATACAGTTTGACTTTCCTCTTCTTAAAACGTTGTTGAAAATGAGGTCATCCTCAGCTTTTAAGAAACATGGAAGATTTCTCAGCATTTCTAAATGTGGATAAGTTTGGGCTTTGTCCCTTGTAGACTGAATGAAAGATGATTAGGATGGTAATACTGCCAGGAACATGGTCAACCCATCTCTGAGGATACTCTACCTTCATCACTGGTATCTCCACTGCTTCAGTGGCTGGTGGCAAATCTTGTGGACAGCAGAGCTCCTTCATGACTCTCTTAGCCAACATGCTCATGTAGGATGTGTTGCTGGAGCCCTTGAGCAATTGCCTGGTACCTTCATTTGTGAAGAGAAAAGTGAAACTTCTCTTGTAGTTACAGGTTGATAGAAGATCTGCTGTATTACTTCTCATGTTCTAAAGAAATGCAAAAGGGTAATTAAAGAAATTTAAATAGCTACTTATAATATTATTATAATGTTTTATATATTATATATTTTAAGTATATAAATAATATATATTATTTTAAAAGTTTTGAGGAAAAAAAGACAGATATAAAATCTTGGAATCATAGAATAATTTGTGTTGGAAGGAACCTTAAAGATAATCTAGTTCCATCTTTGTCTGTCTTGGGCAGGGACACCTTCTGTTAGACCAGGTTGCTTAAAGTCCCAGCAAAAATGTGGGAAAGGAGTTTCTTCTTTGTTTTTATCTCTGTTTCTCCTAAGCACCTAGATCACAGATACCTGCAAATAAGTTAACATACACAGATGGAAGAGGGAGACCTGTATAATGGGAGAGGCAAGACCTCTCCTTCAGGTCTATTTTAGCTTTCCTCAATGACGAAAAAGGGGAAAGACTACCCCACCACTCCATTGTCAAAGGGTTAGGAAGTAGCAGTGAGCTTAGCCAAGTGGTATAACAGCAAAACAGTTCCCAGGATATTTGCATTCCTAAGAGCTCGTGTCACTTTTCCACCTGTCCATTCTTTTGCTGCTTCTCTGAAAAGTAACTGAGCAAAGGGCAGAAATCCAAAACAGTGAGTAAGCAGTGGGGGGAAGCTGGGGAAACCCAACCCACTGCGTGCTGTGCTTAGCAGCAGGCAGCTGGTCAATCAACGCGTGTGCACTGCCAGCCAATTAGCATGGGCACAGCTCCAAATCAGTCAGTGCATGACCTGCATCTTGCCTGGTGATGACATCACAAGGAAATGGAGGGGAGAAGGGAGCTGGGACTGGGGAAGTCAGAGGTGAAAAACGTTAGATGGGAAGAGATGCAAGTCTGGAGGAAGCAGAAACTGCATCGTTAACTCCTTGTGAAGGAGAGTAATGAAATATTCTATGATTAGGTGAGAGATATTGGCACAGACAGCTTTCTAGAGATTCTTGCTGCTCGTAGTGTTTGTTACCGAGTCTTATATGCTCCAGTCATAAAATCTTAGAATCACAGAATGGTTCAGGTTGGAAGGGACGTCAGAGATCATCCAGCTACAACCCCTGCCGCAGGCAGGGACACTTCTCACCAGACCAGGTTGCCCAGAGCCCCACCCAACCTGGGCTTCAACACTTCCAGGGATGGAGAAGCCACAACCTCCACAGGAAACCTGTTCCAGTGCCTCAGCACCCTCACAGGGAGGAATTTCTGCCTCAGATCTCATAGAAATCTCATCTAAATTTAACTTGACTCAACCTCCCTTGTCCTGTCACTACAATCCCTCATTAAAAGCCCCTCTCCATCTTTTCTGTAGCCCCTTCAGGTACAGGAAGGCTGCTATAAGGTCCTCCTGGAGCCTTCTCATAGTCCTATCTTCCCCTCAGCTTTCCTTTCTTCAAGCCCACAATGGAAAGCAGCTTCCCAGAATCACTGAACCCTCAGAAATTGCTTCAGCAGTTAATCCAATGTCTGACCATGTCCTTCTGAAATAAAACTTGGGAGAAACTGGACCTTCAGGAATAAAACATTAAGGATAAAAATGGCAGTGATGCCACTCACATTGACTGACCATGTCGGGGTTTTCACTGAAACCACTCTCCAAATGATGGGGCATTAGTGCCACCTCTGCAGTTCCGATGACTCCTCTTCATCTTCATTTCTCTTCCACAGATGGCTTTTGTCTTCCTGAGTGGGACGGTATTGTCTGCTGGCCTGAAGGTGTGCCAGGCAAAGTGGTGGCTATGCCATGTCCTGAGTACATCTATGACTTCAATCACAAAGGTACGTGTTCCCCTCAGTGTCAGAAGAGCCCGATAAAGCCACAGCAAGGGAGTCAGAATATTAGAAATCCTCTTTAGCTCTGCTTTTTTCACCACATTGTGATATGCTTCCATCAGGAGTAAATCCAGGGAAAAGGAAGAAAGGAAAGGTACTTTTTTTTTCTATGCTGAAAGAAAAGCTCTGTTTGAACTTAAACAATTACCAATTTCCAGTCTTCCCCACCCGGACTGTAATCATAGAATCATAGAATTGTTTAGGTTGGGAAAGACCTTCAGACTCCTGAAGTCCAACCATTAATCCAGCTGTCCCAACCCCCAACTAAAACTTGTTCCTAAGGTCCAGATCTCCACAGCTTTGAAACACAGCCAGGGATGGCGATTCAATGCCTTCCCTGGGCAGCCTGTTCCAAGGCATGATGAACCTCTCCATGAAGAAGCTTTCTCTCATATCCAGCCTAAATTTCCCCTGGTGCAACCTTGAGGCCATTTCCTCTTGTCCCATCACTTGTTCATTGTGAGAATAGACCGATGGGCTATTGTAAGCACATGTTCACAACTGGGTAGTCTTGCAGCATTACAAACCTGTGTTTGTTCAACACCACGAACTTTGCTGGGCAATAGAAACCCTCAAGATATTCTTCCAGCTTCTTTTTTTCTTTGGCTTTGCTAATTCCAGCCCCTGATCTCTGACTCAGACCCCTATGGTGGGTATGTGAGAAAGTAACCAGAGCATGTGAGTTCCTCTCTATCTCACTTTCCCTCAGGCAACACATTTCTTGACTCACTTGCGGTGCCACAAAGTCTGCACATGTTTTTAGAGGCAACTGAAGTACACTCACCCCTCAGTGTCTTTTCAAAAGACACTTCAGGCAGAGCTGTGCCTTTAGCTTTGCTAAAGACTGAAAAATTAGAGAATTAGGGTTACACACTTCTGTTCCCAGCAGAACACTTGCTACTTTCAAACAACAAGTAATGATATTTCAGTGCACCCTGGTCACACATAGTCCATCCTACCTGTGAGCTGAGACTAGCAAAGCCCTGGCTCTCACAGAGCCCCCTGCACATACACTTCACACTAAAGGCTCTGAGGAACTGACAATCCATCCCTTTTTTTTTTCTCCACTACCAAAAATATCATGGATTCCCAACCTTAGTGATGTCCACTGGTCAAGTAGGCTGGAGTGGGAGTTAGATTAAGACCCTTGGCTACAAAAGTCTCTTTAAGGTCTCCCTCTGTATTAACAGGACAGATGGGCCTGTTGCCTGGTTTCATAAATTAATGAGGGTTGGGAGGGACCTTCAAACCTTACTCAGTCCAACCCCCACAGTGAGCATGGACATCTGCAACTAGAGCAGGTTGCCTAGATCTCCAAGTTCCAACAACCAGGAATGTTTCCAGGTATTAAGTTTCTACCACTGATCTGGGCAACCTGGGCCAGTCTCACCATCATCATCACATTTTCTTCTGTCTGTCCAGTCTGAATCTCCCTCTTGTAATTTAAAACCATCACCCTTTGATCTGTCACAACAAGCCCTGCTAAAGAGGTCTGTCCTCTTCTTTCCTATAAGCCTCCTTTAATTGTTGAAAGACCTCAATAATGTCTCTCTGAAGCCTTCTCCTGGTTTCACCTCTGTGAACTCTAATGGAACTTTTTACACACAGCTCATGCAACGATAGCCCTCCCCAGACCCCTGAACATGGATGTTTCCATCTACCAGCTGAACGCTGAGATGAAATCTTGCCTTTTCTCCTTTCTTCATCACCATCAGGAGGGTAGCCACAGAAAAATCTGTCACGAGATGCAGTGCATCTGTAGAAAAAGAGCAGGATAATATAGATCACTGGTTTTGTAGAGTTAGTGGCAGCTCTTAATTCTGTGCTTTGGGACTTCTAAAATCTCTGTGATTTGTAGACCAGATATCTCTATGTAAAGTAAATGCAACTTGCTCTTTAATTTTTCTCGGCTACAAAATGGATCAAGTTGCTAAGGAGATGGAAATTTTATTCTGTCAGCTGAGCTTCAAAACAGGCAGGAGGAATCAGGATTGATCAGGTTGGTGGATCCCTGGAACAGGTTGCCTAGAGAGGTAATTGAAGCTCCATCCCTGGAAATATTCAAGGTCAGGCTTGATGAGGCTCTGGGCAGTCTGGTCTAGTGAGTGATGGCCCTGCTTGTTGCAGGGGGGTTGGACCAGATGGCATTTCCAAATCTATGATTCTAGGATGGGATTCATGTTCGCAAGAAGTTTTTCCTGTTCTACCAAGCCTAGTCCCATTTACTCTGTCTCTCACTTCTCTCCCACAGGCCATGCTTATCGCCGGTGTGACCTGAACGGGAGTTGGGAGTTAGTCCCAGGCAACAACCGCACCTGGGCAAACTACAGTGAATGTGCCAAGTTCCTCACCAATGAGACAAGGGAAAGGGTAGGCAATTGCGTTCGTGCATGGAGCATGAAGTGTTACCCTCATACAGGACTAGCCTAAGGAACACTGACTCACTTAAAGCCCTTGACAAGTTCTAGTTTGCTGTCTTCAAAACTATGTCCGAGCTTGCCAAAGTCACATCTTTGTTTTGATGAGGAATTATTTGAATTTGTAATTGTCCTCAAAGCCAGAAACAGTTCCATCATGAACATTAAGAAGTGGTTGGAAGTTGTTCCATGCTTTTGAGATTCCCTCTTCACAACAATTTTTTCTACCAGGTTGTTCCCAGCAATTACAATGTTTATGAGACAATGTCTGTGCCTGGGACTGCACAAACACAGAGCTAAAAGATACACCACTTAAACCAGTATCAACTTTGCTTCTGTAGGTGATTAACAGAGAACCTCTCAGCTGGGGGTTATGAATTCAGGATCAGTTTCATGGTCTGTTAATTTGAGATGAATGGAGAGCAATTTATTTCTCAAAGCAAATTCAGATGTAAGAATCTATAAGCTTCAATGTGGCCAAGTGCTGGGTCCTGCACCTGGGTCACAGCAATCCAATACAATGCAAGAGGCTTGGAGGGGAGTGGCTGGAAAGCTGATCGACAGAAAGAAACCTGAGGCCATTCATTCATTGATTCATTGACGCCTCAAGTACTGGGCACCTCAATACAAGAAAATTGTGGAGGGGCTGGAACAGTTCCAGAGAAAGGCAACTGGGTTGGGGAAGGGTCTGGAGAAAAACACTTGACAGGAGCAGCTGAAGAAACTGGGGTTGTTTAGTCTGAAGGGAAGCTGAGGAGAGCTGAAGGAGTCTGAGGGGAGACCTTATTGCTGTCAGCAGCTGAAGGAAAGATGGAGAGAGGTGAGGGTTGGTCTCTTCTTACAAGTGATGGGACAAGAGGAAACAGCCTCAAGTTGTTTAGGTTTAAAGTTTAGGTTAGACATTAGGGAAAACTTCTTCATTGAAAGGGTCTTCAGGCCTTGGAACAGGCTGCCCAGGGAGGGGGTTGAATCGTCATCCCTGGGTGTGTTTCAAAGTCATGGAGACCTGGAGCTTTGGGGCAGGGTTTAGTAGGGGATTGGGACAGTTGGGTCACTGGTCGCATTTGATGGACTTGAAGGTCTTTTTCAACCTAAACAATTTTGTGATTCTTTCATTCTATGGTCTTGAATTCAATTTGGTGTAGACAACATTTTGAAACAAGAACACCAATCCAAAGCTAGAAAAGGGATTGATAGCACATGGAGAGGTTTTAATATACTTACGAGGATACAAAAAACCAAGTGTCTTTCTATACATTAGATCCATGGGACTTATTTTGACACAAATTCACGTGACTTTCGAAATAGCAGCTTTGGGGAATTTCGTCTCTCTGTGTTTGAACCAGTCTGAGGCTTTGTAGTGCCTTTGAAAAGGTGTCTGTGACACCACCGAGCTGGGTGTGTCACAGAAGCAGTTCTGTGCTAATGAGACAGCAAACCTGGAGTTACCTGAGAGGATGTGAGCAGCTTATTTTGCAGAGAACAATGTTTACACCCACGTGTGGTTGCTGTTCTATTCCTGCTATTTGCCAGGACTCTAGCTGAAGCTTCTGGTCGCTCAGTGCTACTTGGAAGATGTCCTCCTTGTCTATGGGGTATGGCATCAGGGACTGATCATTTGCAGCAAGGGCTATTTTCAGATGGTTGGAGATAATGATCTAACCACAAGCTTCATGGTGGGGAGCAGGCTTGAAGATGATACATAGTCCCTTTGGGAGAATGTTATTAATTTTAAATCCAACCACAGCAGAGCTTTCTGTTTGGTTTTGTTGGGCTTTTTCTCAATGGTGAAGCAACATATGAATAAAGTTCTCTAGAAAGGAGAGACATTACTTGAACATCTGTGGGCATTATATCACAGAGCCAAGGAACAACACGGTTGCAGGCACCATATACTTAAGAGCAAAGCATTCAGTTCTGGAGAACACTCACTTTTAGAATAACTTTGGTAGGCCTTCAGATAGTTCATATGTTAGGAAGAACTATTGGAAAGAAGGGTATATAATAGTTACATATAAAGTTTCATATACTAGAAAGAACTATTTTAGCTCCAGAAGTTTCTAGAAAGTTTCTGGAGTGGGTGTTGAAGTCATTGACTATCTTGCTCACATGGAGAGCTTTAATAAGATGGGTCTGAAGTCACTGTCTATTCTGGTCCACATCTCTCAGTCCTGAAGTAGCAGTTTTAGCTCCTTTAATCAGCTGTTTTAGTAAAATGTCCATCATCATCACTCTGTACACATGAATGTGTTTAAAAGTCATGTAGGCATGGCGCTTAGGGACATGGTTTAGCAGTGGATTTAGTACAGCTGGGTTAATGGTTGGACTCAATGATGTTTAAGGTCCTTTCCAGGGTAGACAGCTCTATGATTCCATGAGCCTTTGCAGTGAGTTTTCTGTTGTAGCTACACAGAGGTGAAGTTAATGCTAAGACAAATTAGACCATCATCATCACTGTTCAGATTAAATGGGCAAGTGATGTCTGGTCGGTGCAAAGAACATTAGGGAAAAAAATTGAAGTTTCCCCAAGATTTGGAAGCACAGAATCATAGAATCAGGAAGGTCAGAAGGGACTGTAAGATCACCAATCTGACCCTCCCCATGCCCACTAAATCTTGTCCTCCAGGGCCACACCTACTCATTTTTTGAAGACCTCCAGGGACAGTGACTTCACTACCAACCTGGACTGCCTGCTCCAATGCTTTACCACTCTTTCAGTGAAGACGTTTTTCCCGTAGTGCCCTGGCACTATTTGAGGTCATTTCCTCTTGTCCTGTCACTAGTGACTTGAAGGAAAAGACCAACTCCTACTTCTCTACAACCTCTGTTGTATTATGCGATCATGTAATGTTCACTGCAACAAACCTCCTTTCAGGTTGATTAACAAATGATTTTCAACAGCATCTATGGCAATGTTATACTTTTAAAAATTGTTATTGTTGTCATTATTACTTCATTTTTTTATTTGTTTTTATCACAAGAGGTTGCAGAGCCCTGCACTTACCTCATAGTGATGCTGCGTGCTGTCTCATAGTTGCCTTGCTTTACTGTAGAAGTGGCTCCATTTTAGCAACAAGTGAAGCAATGCGTAAACTACCACTGCAGGTCTCTTGGGCCTTCTGGTGTGGAAAACACTCTGGAAATAAAAGAGAGAAAGAGTGACCTTCTTTTCTCTTGGCTGATGATAACTTTCAGAGAGCAAGGAAAGCCTCTTGTCTTTCACACCCAGTCATGGGTAATCTGAAGCCCTGGTATTAATGAACCTTCCTTTTGAGGTTTGGGTTTGGTTTTTTTATTCAACTCAATATGTCAGGAGATGCTAGAATCAGGGAATTTGGCAAGATAGACCAGTCATCTTTAGAGAGAGATTGTTTTCTATTATTATTTCTGACCCTAGGGAGCAGCATCTTTGCGTCACCAGAAACAGCTGCATTTAACCAACTTTTTGAAAGGGGCTCGTGGGCTGAATCTGAGTAAGACAGCATCCGAGCAGATGTAACCAGAGGAACTTTTAAGAAACTATGCATTAGAAAGCATTTAAGGAGGGGGAAATCTGTCTATGACTATATTTATCTTCCAGTGCTATCTCTAGAAATAGCCCTGTATCTTTAGATAGATATAAATACAGATGAACACACCTAAATAAACACCCACATCCATCCCCACAGATATATGTGTCCATGTATATTTGTTTAGGTGTGTAGTTTTCTCATTTTAGCCACGATGGGATAATTATAAGATTAACCCAAGCAGCAGAGAACCCTGGATAAAATCAGCATCTTTTCACTGCCTTTCCCTAGCCCGTATAAATGGGATTATTTCACACAGAGCAGCACGGAAACCTCTTTCTGAAATGAGCAAGGCGTGCTAAAGCCATCAAGGCCAGGAGAATTAACAGCTTGTAACTTCCCAGTAAGCAGTTGCTCTTAGGCTGTTTTCTAAGGAAAAAATAGCACTGCTGAAGGATGCTGAATTGACAGCCTGGAAGACTGATGTCCTCTATTTAGCCAGGCAAGCAGGTAGGCTGCAGTTATCTTTGAAGTGTCTTTCCACAAATACTTTGCGGATAGTATTAATCTTGTCTCAAACAGCTGTGCCTTGGTCATGGTCTCTAGAAGACAATGGTTTAGCAAGCAATAGGAAGATGTTTTGTGGAAAGATGTTTAGCAGCACATCATGGGAAGGTAAGACAGTTTTCTTTGTGCTTTCAGGCAGTGCTGAAAGCTACAGTCTGTATTTATTCTATGAGGAGCAGCTGAGGGAACTGGAGGGTTTGATGTGGAGGAAAGAAGGCTCAGGGCTTCTCCCTCTCCGCAGCTCTCTGAACTTTAGGAGGTTGTGCCAGCTGGGGGTTGGTCTCCTCTCCTCAAGATGAGAGGAACTGGCCTCAAGGTGCCCCATGGGAGGTTGAGATTGGCCCTGAGAAACATTTTCTGCCTCATGAGGGTTGTCCAGGCCATCCAGGACAGTGGGGGAGTCCATGTCCCTGGAAGGGTTGCAAAGCCATGGAGATAAGGGGTGAGGGATGGGTTAGTGGGGACCTGGCAGTACTGGAGCAATGGTTTAACTCACTTTGTTGAGATTGGCCCTGAGAAACATTTTCTGCCTCATGAGGGTTGTCCAGGCCATCCAGGACAGTGGGGGAGTCCACGTCCCTGGAAGGGTTGCAAAGCCATGGAGATAAGGGGTGAGGGATGGGTTAGTGGGGACCTGGCAGTACTGGAGCAATGGTTTAACTCACTTTGCTTAAATGTCTTTTCCAACCTAAACAATTCTGTGATTCTATATATTCTCTCATGAAGCTTCCCCAGTGCAGAAGAAATGGTGTTCTCTCTCACAAGAGATTCTGTTCTCCCACTCCTTCCCCAGGAGTTGTGCATGGGTATCCCCCATCCCCATTGCACCCCAAGTCTTCAGAAATTCTCCCTGCCTCTGAACAGATAAGATGAGAGATCTGTGTCTTCCCAGATCTGTGCTGACCAGGCAGCTTTGCTTTGTTTGTTTTCCATCTGGTGTTTAAAGAGAGACAGTAGGAACAGGGGAAGGAAGGGAAGTGGATTGGCTGGCATTGCCTCTTTGAGGAAGGCAGTGTGGTTAAACACCAGCTGTTTATCTGTCTGCTCTGTGTTTCACATCGCTGAACCACAAGCTGCTGAACACGACGAGAGGGTTTACAGCACTGCTGCATAACCACTAGATTATATATATATATATGTATTTGTCCTATATTTATTCTCTCCCTACATTTTTCCCCAGACGTCTGTTCCTGGGCATGTAGGAGACAGGAAGGCTGGTTAAAAGGACATTTGGTGTTGCCTGTGTTGGCCATTGTCCTTAGAGTTCTTTTGGATTCCATTAAAAACAAGAGTGAGAGTGACCTGTGTTCTTGGAGCACCTCAATATTTGGATAAAACATGGCAGATGTGGGAAGCCTTGTTGTGCCTCTGGCATTAATAGCCACCTTTTTAGGCAGTTTAGTGTTTTACTATGGACCCCTTCCACACAGTCAGCCGATAGCAGCACCTTTGGCACAGTCATTTTTCTGGTCACCTCTTCAGGCGTTGGCAGGAGAAATGGCACAATTTTGCTCACTAAGCAGAAATTTTCTTCATTCCCATCTCCCCCAAAAACCCACTGATTCCAAACCCATCTCTTTTTTAAAGCAGGTCAAACCCATCCTGTTTTCTAGGATGAGCTTGAGGGTAAATGTGACCTACATCTACTGAAATCATGGGGAAGGGGAATATGAGCCAGCAACGTGGGAGGTTAGCTCAGCTTGGAAACCACCAGCCTAGCAAGATGGACCGTCCTAAGATCTAACCTCAGCCCACCAATCCTGTCTTCATCTGCTACTGCTTGTTTATATCATGGTGGTTTTACTGCTTCTAGGGGAATCGGAGAGGTCTGGAGAATCCTCACATACCAAACACAATGGGAAAGGCACAGCGTGCTGCAGGGCTGCTTTATCTAAACTCCATTGTTCAAACCAAAAGTCTTCTATAAGTGGCCTTTGTTCTCACAGCTCCCTGGGGTCCTTTTAAAAGCACAACAACTTTGTGTAGCCTCAAACTGATGGCACAAACCCCGTTTACACAGCCTGTACTGAGCTATGCCACCAACATGCTGCACATTTGCACCATGAAAGGCAGGCGGATGTTTTAAACTATGTGTAGGAATGGAAAGAAAACGCATCGCTGAGATGTGTTCTTCAGCCTTGCAGACAACCCTGTCATGTAGTGAGGTGTGTGTTGGCCTCTTCTCTCCCTAGTGACTAGCAGTAGAGCAAGAGGAAATGGGGTCAGGTTGCACCAGTGGAGGTTCAGATTGGATATTAATAAAAATTTCTTCACAAAAAGTGTGATGAGGCCTTGGAACAGACTGCCAGGTCGGTGGAGATGAGTGGGCACTTGCAGGTGTCTCACACAGCACAGTATTGCTCATAGATAACTGGATCTGAAGATTTCTCCTTGTTGACTCTCATGTAAACATAGATACTCAACATGCATTTACACATGTAAATTAATCTGAGAGCTGGCCCAGTCACTGTCTGGATTATGAGGAAGTGCCCAGCATCTCTGCAGATTAAAGGGATAGAGTTCTATAGGAACAAGTCATGCAGATCTGCAGCTTAGGGTTCTGAAGTATGGTGGTTCAATTGTGGACTTGGAACAGTTGGGTTCATGGTTGTTCTTGATGATCTTACAGGCGTTTTCCAACCTAAATAAATCTACAGTTCTATAATTCTATGCGCTACTCACACTGAACTCATCTTGTGAGAACCCAGTCAGTGGGCAAGGCAGCATCCTGTGATGAATTGCAGTGCAAAGCACTTTCTGATGGAGCCATCCATGCCATGGACATCTAAATTTGAGGACTACATCCACTGTGACAAAGAGGAGCAGGAATACTCCTCACAGACTGTCCTACAGCTGGCTGCGATGCAAGAGTAAAAGCACTGTGTGGTTTTGCAATGGATGGGTCCTCAATACCCCACACTTGGTGCTGTGAGGTAGTGCTGAGCTGTCCTGCAGAGGAAACAGATTTTCCTCTGGATTCAGATCAACACAAATTATCTTCCCTTTGGTGGAAGTGGACAAATTAGGAGTCAGGTTAAGCCCTGAGCACAGTCTGAAAACATAGCAGGCAACTACTGAGGGTCACACTCCTGGAAGACATCCAAACCACAGGGAGTGGGGAATGCTGGGACCCTTTGAGGGAGGTGGCACATCCAGCCCATGGATGCCCATGGTGACTAGCTTTTGTTTATCTTGGCTTTTTTCACATGCACTCCCTGAGTTCATGCAGAAACCATCTCCAGTTCTTTGTGTTCTGCTCTCCCAGAGCCACCAGGCTGCTGTGAAGTTTCTACCCAGAGGTCAGGGGAGTGGAAAGCTGAGATGAAAAGGGAGCAGAGAGGAAATCTCGCATCAAACCTAGAGGGAGGTGGAAGGGGAGATCTTGTTACAGGTTCAGCACTCAATACATCTGAAATAGCACTTGAGTTTTCATGGTTGGCTCTATTGTCAGTCCTGGAATTATAGCTGGAGTGAAGTCAGAAAGGAAGGATCAGGCAGGCCAAATTGTTTCACCTGCCTATGCTAGATAGATGGATGTGGTCTTAGGGAGCTTTGCAATGTGTAACCAGAGAGGATGAGGGAAATGAAGTGGTCTGATGCTGAGCAGTGCCTGAGAGCACCACAAAGTGTGACCTAAAGAGGGTCTGTGGTACATCACTGGAAGGGAAGTCATTTCACCAACCCCAAACACAACTCATCTATGTCAAGGGGGCCTCAACCTCTAGAATCAACCACAACTGGCTCAACCATGTGAAGATGAAGAGGAGGCCTCCAAAGTATTCTTCTGCAGCTCCCATTGGCAAGGGAATGGGACAGATTGGGTTTTCCTCAGGGAGATGGCAGATACAAGAGGCACAGGAAGAGAGGATCAGATCCATCCCACCGCTTCCTCATTATTCTCTCCTCCCAGCAGGGCATGGGATAGACTGGGCAGAGGGCAACTTTCAAGGACACCAGGTTTGAAACAGATGTTCCTTAATCTTGATAGGGAATAGTATAGTGAGGTTCACTATATTTTTTTCTGATGGTCCCAGTCCCTAGAATCATGAATATCGAGGTTTGTCCTTCTGTTTGTCCTGTGGCTTTTTTTCACCTGTTCCTTTTTTCAGTTTCTCTTTTTTCAGTGCAGATGTCTCAGCAGTCACAACAGTGAAGGATTATCACAGGAGTAAAATTAAATGCCACTGGTTCAAGTATCAAACCATTTAAACCAGGGTTTCATGGTGTGGCAAGGATAGATGGGTGGGTTGACTCTTCCAACAGCTCAGAACATGATTAGAGATAATCAGTCCATATTCAGGATGGATTTGTAAGAGACATCAGGTAGAGCTTCTGCTGTATTAGGATGGTCTAGTAAGTTAGGCAATATCTTGAGGCTGTGGGGATCCCAGTTGTGTCCGTGGTTTGGCCATGCATGACCTTTGTGGTCTTCTGTGAATTAGTCAAACTCATATCCATCTCAGCTCCAAAAATAGAGTGCTGGTTATTTCAGCTGGCAGGTGACTCAATGTTTTGTTACCTGGAGAACATTTCCTGATTCAGCATTGTGGTTTACACCAAGCTGGGACCTCCCCTTGTGCTAGGAGGTGAGTAAGACTTGGAATTACCTGTAGAGCTTTGGGGTGTTTTTCCCTCCTGGGTAAATCTAGATGTCACCATTCCTGAGGACAAATACTCTAGGGAAACTAGCAAGCATGAGTTTGCCCTCACAACATTTTGGAGAACCTCAACCTCTTGCTCCTGAGGCTTCCCCTAAGGACCCGAAGAGCTCATTTACCTTCTCGGAAGGCTCCCCATTGTGACACCAGCCAAGATTTGTGGCACCTTTGTCTGCAAGCGAGCACACTGCTGGGCATGCATGCATGCATGTGCATGTCTTGGCAGTTCTGACTCAACATCTTTCAAAAAGAGGCCCTGTGGTTAATCAGAGGGATTGACCACAGCCTCCGAAAATGGTCCTGACAGCCAGTCAGCCGGCCCTTCCCGAGACCATTGCTGCTACAACGGTGTCATTGTGCCATGAGAACGTGGATCTTTCTGGTGAAATTTCTGAATGGGGCTCAAGGAGGCCTTTTTTGTTCAGCTGGGCAGAGTAAATGCCTCACAACTGAGAAATTACCAAGAACCCTAAACTTAGAGTAGGGCTGGGTTTTTTTACAATTTTTATAGATTTTGTTTTATTTTGGCCACGGAGGCAAATGCTTCCCAGTTCAAAGAGGATTCCAGCTTGGCAGTGGGAAAAGCTCACCAGGCTTTGAAAGGAAGGAGCCATATGGGTTGTTTCTTTTTCTCTAAAGAAAAAGCTCTCAAATCTTCTCACATTGGCTTTTTGGTGCCTGCACAGATACAAATATATATATATTTAAAAAAAATACGCTCATGCACACACGTAGATTACTATTGGCAAGCGTACTGCTCTACCAACAGAAACTGCCAAGAAACAGCCACATATCTGGGGATTCTGATGTAATAGGGGTTGAGGTTTCACATTCCAAGACGGCATTTCTAGCCTCAAATCAAAATCAGGGCTGTCATTCAGAGTCTGGCGTTACTAATGTTATTGCAACCCAGCGGGTGGGGTGAGGGAAAGAGGAGGGAGGGAGGAGAAAGATGCTGAATTGGTTGGTTTCTTCAGGTTTTATTTCTAATTTCAGACGATGAAAGGCAGTATGAGCCAGGATGGTGGCAGTAATTTTAACCCTTTTCAGGCAGATATATCAAGTAAAGCAAGTTAAGCTGTGTGCCCTAGGGCAGGATGAATTAAAACATCTTAACATCTAACAGAAAGATAAGGGTTTCCAAACCTGACCCTAAACTATAGAGGGCCAAGAGATCTAAAAACCTTCTACAGGATTAATTACTATGAGGCCTCCTGTGACAGGACCTTTTCCAATGGGACTTTGGCAAGCTAAAGTTATGGATAAAGTTGGATAACTGCAGTCATAAGCTGCTTTTTATTAAAAAAAGAAAAAGAAGAAGAAAGAAAAAAAAATGCAGGTGATTTCTTCCCTTATACCACAGCCAAAATATGTCCTCTCCATGTTTTTGATGGTAGATTGACACCCCACCAGCCTGGACACCACTCAGCAATGGTATGGCTTAGCCTTGTAGCCAAATGTTATGGTTCCAGTAAAAATCCCAGGTCAATAGGTATTTTCTTCCAGCAAATGTTGCCAAGTGATCTCTGGATTTGGCTGAGTTTGTAAAGCGCTTTGGGTTTCTTTGGGATGAAAATGCTGCAGAGCCTCTCAGGCACAGGATTAACCCAACTCCATTCACTAGTCCCACTCGTTAGAAAACACAAATGCGGCTTTCCAAGCTGCTCTTACATCAAAAGGGCAATGTCAAGTGTCATTACCAAAGGTTTCCCAGACCCATAGCTGTACACACCCCCTACCAGCAGGTATGATGGCCCAAATCTCTGCGCTGCTACCACGGTTGTGTTACAATGCAGTAGGATGCGTTCTAATGTGACGCTATTTTTTCCATCATTTGTACTGCAGGAGGTCTTTGATCGCCTCTATTTGATTTATACTGTTGGATACTCCATCTCTCTGGGATCCCTCACAGTTGCTGTCCTTATCCTGGGATACTTCAGGTAGGCGGCTCTGTTTCTACCTAAGCAAGTTGTCACTAGACTGCAAAAGCCCTGAGGATTGAACTGGGGTGGCATGTGCTTCTCTCTCAGCAAGCCACATCTGTGATTCAGGCTGTGTTAGTGTCACTTAGGTCAAACTTCTTGGGGGATGGTGGGTGGGATGTTTTAACTCCTTCCATATGCCTGCTATTGAGTTTTCTATACCCTCTTTTTAGCAAATGGGAAGAGAGAGACATCTCCAGGAAGAGGTTTGTCTCCCTTGAAAGACTATCACCCTTTCAGCAGACTCACTTAGATTTATATGGCTGTTTTTTAGATAGCTAAGGTTTGCTAAGGGAAATTCCATTCTTAAATCCAAATGTTCATGAAAGATTGACCAGTTAAAAGGGGCCCCAGCCATGTAAAATTGCTGGATTGACTCCTCCGGTCTCAACAAGCTACTGCTGTTCCAAGGGATCCAAAAATGACCACTACATACCCATAGGGGATGTAGACACCCAAGACCTGCACCACCCATTCCTCAGACCTGGCTGCTGCATATTCTTGCTGACAGAGAGATCTTGGGATGACAGGGGTGAAAGCTGTCCCACAGAGCTAGAAGTTTGTCCTGGTGAGGTGTAGGCAGAGCAGGGTGCTGAGCCTCAATCTCGTGAGCCCCATATTTGCTTCCGTTTGGCAGCATCTTCTCCCAGCAGACAGCAAGACCCAGTCAACAGCTGTGGAGGGAAATTGTCCATGTAGTCACATGTTGTCTGCAGGTGGACCAGCAACTCCCACCATGCAAGATCAAGCTAAGCCCTGTTCACATACTAATGGGAAGACATTGTGTCACTTTTGGATCAGGGACTTAGCAGAGCATCCCAGTGCCCAAATCTGTGACACACCGAAGCCAAAGGGGGCTGCAGACCCCTCCTGCAGGCACCTCACATGATGTAGACTCAAATCCCATCACTGCCACTTTTCAGTGCCTGAAAGAGGTTCAGGAAAACTGGAGAGGGATGTTTTACAAGGGGCTCCAGTGACAGAGCAAGAGGGTGGGTTCAAGCTAAAAGATGGGAGATTTAGATGGGATATGAGGTTGAAATTCCTACCTGTGAAGGTGCTGAGGCACTGGAACAGGTTGCCCAGGAGGCTGTGTCTGATCTTCCTGGAAGTGTTCAAGGTCAGGTTGGGTGGGGCCTGGGCAACCTGGTTTAGTGAGAGATGTTGCTGCCCATGGCAGGGGATTTTAGTTGGATGATCTCTGAGTTCCCTTCCACCCCAAACCAGTCTGGGATTCTGGGATTCCTGTCTTCTCAACTCTTTCTCCCCTGTTTCATTTCCTAGTGGATACTAGCAAGGTGGTTAAAATATTTAATGTCTCTGTATGCAAGATTACTCCTAATTTCAGAGACACAGTCTCTATCCTTGTAGTCAAAGCACATGGATAAAGATCACCAGACTGGATGGGGAATTGATCTAGAGTGTCTTTGTCTCACAGATCAAAGCAGCAGCTGGGATCAAGCCAGATTTTATTCTAGATAACCCATAATCCAGAGAATCACTGACTACATTTCAAATGCAGAGAACAAAGTCCATCTTCAGTTATGCATCAGCAGTTCCACTTTGCATAATTTGTATTATAATAACACAGGAAACAACTGTTCTGGCTGTCACCATGTCCTCCAAAAGAGGAAAACCCACAGCTTTTATTATCAATTTCCATTATTGCAGCTGGAGATTTGAGAATAAATAAATCCACTTTTAAATTCATGCATGGCCAACAGAAGGAGACCCCAACACGACAATCAGGTCCTTCTTCTCCCCAAGGGCATGATTGATGTTTCTAAAACATCTCTCATAGAAACAGGTCTAACCCATCCACTTCCTTCCATCCTGCTTTTCCCCCAGAAGAATCTTAAAGCGCTTTACAATCAGCATTTGTGGGGTCATTGCTGCCATTGCTGGGGTGGAGCCTAGAATCTGCTCAACATGTCCAAGCAGAGGATAGTGTGGTCAATGGCAAGAGAAAACAGCCCTGCACGCTGTAGTTGCTGCTAAATTCAGAGTGGGCACAAAGATTTGAGGTTTACAAGAGCATCTGCATGGCTTTTAGTGGTCGCAGGGTTCTATAGCCTTCAAAGTCCATCTCTTCTGCACAGTGTTGCCAGCAGGTCAAGGGAGGTGATTCTCTCCTACTCTTGTGAAAGCCCACCTGGAGCACTAAGTCCAGTTCTGGAGCCACCAATAAAAGGACATGGAACTTTTGGAGCAAGTCCAGAGAGGTCACAGGAATGATCAGAGGGCTGGAACACCTTTCCTACAAAGACAGGCTGAGGGAGTTGGGGCTGTTCAGGATGGAGAAGGAAATGTTCCTGGACAACATTATAGCAGCTTCCAGTAAGAGGCTACAGAAAGCTGAAAAGGGACTTTTTATGTGGGCCTCTAGTGCTAGGACAAAGGAGATGGTTTCAAGCTCAAAAAGGGGTGATTGAGATGAGATCTGAGGCAGAAATTCCTTCCTGGGAGGCACTGGAACAGTGTTGAAGCACTTGAACAGGCATGTTGTGGCTGCCCCATCCCTGGAAGTGCTCAAGGCCAGGGTGGATGGGGCTCTGGGCAACCTGGTCTGGTAAGAGGTGTCCCTGCCCATAGCAGGGGGTTGTAGCTGGATGATCTCTGAGGTCCTTTCCAAACTAAACCATTCTATATTCTAGTTCTAAACCAATCTATATTCTATGATTCTAGTAAGTGCAGATAATGAAGTGTTTAAGTGCAGGGATTGACTGTGAGAGGGATAGATTTGTTGGAGGGATAGTTTTAACAGTGAAAGTGACACAGACAAGTTACACACTTCAGTATCAGTGAGCTCTGTGCGTGTGTCCTGCCTTCTGTCTGTAGGACTTGGAAAATTACTTTTTTGCTGGTGCACACTCATTCCATGGGCACTAAACAGCAGGGATATGCTCATCATGCATGTAGGGATGCTGCACACGTGCTGCACACCAGATGTGGGTTCATTGAACATGGGCTGCATACTGGATACATGCTCGCTGCACCCATCCTTCACATTTGCTGCTCACCTATTGCACTCATCCTGGCATTCACCAGATGTGTAGATGTTGCACCATGGGCTTCATACTGAATGCACCTCTTAGGGCTCTGGGCAACCTAGTCTAGTTTGAGGTGTTCTGCCCATGGCAGGGTGTTGGAACAAGATGACCTTTGTGGTCCCTTCCAACCTAAACCATTCTATGATTCTGTGGTCATCAGATGCATGTGTGCTGTGTACACTATCCTGCAATGGGCAACCTCATTAGCCAGAAGAGAAGCCTCCAGGGAGACCATATTGTAGTCTTTCAATACATGAAGGACTAGAGGAAAACTTGGAATAGGTTTTTTACTTGCAACAGGACTAGGGCTGATGATTAAACTGGGAGGGAGAGATTCAGATGAGATAGGAGGAAGAAATTTTTGATGCTGAGGGTGCTGAGTCCCTGGGCATGCTAGCCCAGATAGGTGGGAGAAGCCCCATCCCTGGAACCATTCCAGCTCCCTTTGGACCTTGGGGCTCTGAGCAACCTGCTCTGGTTGCAGATGTCCCTGCTTACTGCAGAGGGTTTGGACCAGAGGAGCTCTGAGTGTCCCTTCAACTCAGACCATTCCATGATATTATGATTCCATGTACTGCACATGCACTGCGTGCCACATTTGCTCACGCTGAACATGGCCTGCGTATCACCTACCTTCCTCCAGCTGCACACACACCATTTTCCAGCTGTAGACTTGCTGCCTGCACTGCACAAAGAATGCACTCTGAGCACCTATTTCCTTGTGAGGTTTTCCAGTCACAAGTAAAGAGGGTTTTTTATGAAATGGGCACAGCATTGTCCCAGTGCAAAGTCAGCAGCAGGTGCTCCAGCCAACCCCCTGGAGTAGGTGTTAATTCATTTACCAGTCTCACAGTGATGATGAGAGGAGCTGAAGCTCTTCAGAAGTAGATGTGACCTTGAGTCTGTGCAACAGATGGGCTAAATTACTCCAATTCTTCTCTGTCTGCTCCTCCAGACGTTTGCACTGCACTAGAAACTACATCCACATGCACCTGTTTGTCTCCTTTATGCTGAGAGCTGTAAGCATCTTCGTGAAGGACGCAGTCTTGTACTCTGGATCAGCTCTAGAGGAGATGGAACGGATCTCAGAGGAAGACTTGAAATCCATTACTGAAGCACCTCCAGCAGATAAATCACCATTTGTGAGTATCATCAGAGCTGCTTCTCCAGCCTTTCTGACTCTGTCCTTTGCATTCAACACCTCATTTCTTTCAGAGGGATTTTCCATCCTACTGAGGGCTACCAGTTCCCCACTCTCCTTGCCCTCCACAGCCTCTCCCGATCTCTTCCCACTCCCCCTCAATCCACTGGCCCAAAGGCAGTGCCCAGCCCCAGAGCTCAGGAAGGGCCATCCCCTATGGGCATCCCATCTACAGCCACTGTTTTCAACATCCCCTTGATGCCTCCTAAAGTGTATGTGGCTCTGGAACCTCCTGTGGGTATCCCAGCACAAGGCAAATCAGTGCCTGCACATCAGAGCAGGTACTTCTCCCACCACAGCCTACAATTCTGCTCTTGTAAGACCCCACCTCAAATACTGCATCCAGTACTGGTGTCCCCGATATAAGAAGGACATAGAAGTGTGAGGAGCCTCAGCTCCCTCAGCCTAGGAAGAGAAGACTCCAGAGGGATATTCTAGCTGCCTTCCAGTACCTGAAGAGAAGCTCCAGGAAGGCTGAAGACGGACTTTTCACAAGGGAATCTAGCAATAGGACAAGGGGAAATGGTTTGAAAGTGAAGGAGAGTAAGTTTAGACTAGATCTTGGGAAGAAATTCTTCAGTACAAGGGTGGAGAGACTCTGGAATTAATTGCCTGGAGAGGTTGTAGCTGCCCCTCCCTGGAGGTGTTCAAGGCCAGGCTGGGTGAAGCCTTGAGCAACCAAGTCTGGTTGAGAGGAGATGATCTCTAAGATGCCTTCCAATCTGAGGCATTCTATGATTTTCCACTTGGAACTCTTCTCTGTGTAACCCATGGAGGCATTACCATCATCAAACATCAAACTGACATCCCCAATCTGGCAAAGCTATGCCTCAGCATATCTTGGAGGTTCTCTGGAGCCAAAGCAGTTGTAGCTTGTGAGGAAGATCAGTCAGTAGACATCTCACCTCACTGTAATTTTGCGGCAAACCATAGCTGGTTGTGATTTATCACTCTCAACTACAAATAAACAACACTTTAGAAGGAATGATGGAGGAATTATGTTTAGCTGTCTACAATGGAGACACCTTCATTCAGTCCAGTCTGCTCAAGTTCATCTATGATCAGCCAAGTCAGTATGGTTGGCACAGACAGGAAACTCAAGGGAATAACAAACCACATCCTAAAATAACATTTGAACTGAGGTCAGCTGAACTTGTCTCCAAAAAAAGGTGGTCCTTTTCACTCAGTGGAAATCTCAGATGGCAGTACCTTCATTGTCTGTGTGCTTGGTGGAGCATGTAAGCCCATCCTCAAGTTTCAAAGTCATCACAACCTGCTGAAACTGTCGCTGTCCTTGTCATTGGTCTCATAACAGATTTCCCATGGTGGATTCCTTGTGTAATAGTTCATCATCCACTAACTGTTGAATGCTGCAAAGTCAGAGGAGATAGAGCTTTGTGTCTAAGATAAACGGTTGCCTTCAATGCACACAAAACCCCTGACAGTCTCTAGACTCAACAGTGGAGTAGATGATCTTTCAGATCACTTCCAACCCAAACCATTCTGTGATTCCATGGTCCTAGTGGAGTGCCTTTCACAATGTGACCACAGTCTTTTGGCTATTCATTTGGCTTCTCGAGTGTTTCCCATCTTGTGTTACTGCCAGGGACCTGATCACCAACAACCCTGTGCAGAACCAGCCAGTGTATCGGAAGTGTCCCACTGTGCACCCCAAATGGGAAGTTGTTTCCCCATTTCACAGATCCATGTCATTAGTCTGGTGAATCTCTGGCTGGAACACTCAGCACGCTTCCAGTTCAGATGGAACACATTGTTTGCTCTCTCTCCTTGGTCTGGATTCATTATGAAGAATAATTGGGATAATATCCTGCATTCTTTGAATATTAGCAATTTAATGGCATTTCCCATTTTTCTCAATCAAAAGGCCAACAGGTGATGAAGGCGACAATTCATGCACTTTTTTTCTTTCTAAGTGAAGGGAACATCATCTGATTCTCCCCGTGTGTAGGCAGATGGTGATTTTTTTATTAATATAAAAATTATCATTAGAACAGGTTTGGGATTAGTTTGGGGTTTTTAATTTGATCTTCCTTCTATTTTAGCTTGAAAAAGCCCTGCAACAGAATTTTCTGATTTGGGGTTTTGTCTTTTTCCATCTCGGTTTCCAGCCCATCCTGATAAATTATGGCCTTATGTAGGACCGGACTTTCACACTATGTTCCTCACATACCCATGTCTTTCTGTGGTTGTTACAGGTGGGCTGTAAAGTAGCAGTTACCTTCTTCCTCTACTTCCTGGCAACCAATTACTACTGGATTCTGGTGGAAGGGCTCTATCTCCACAGCCTCATCTTCATGGCATTTTTCTCAGAGAAGAAATATCTTTGGGGATTCACGTTATTTGGCTGGGGTAAGTCACGGATGCTCCTTACAGCTGACCTGTTGGAAGTTGTTTTTAAAGCGGATAACAGCTAAATATAGTAGATAGAACGGGGGCAGCCAGAGCATTAGAGCCTCGGCTGGGCTGAAGGGGTAGAAAGTTGTGTGAGGCTGCACGCATCTCCTCCCAGTGGCAGCCCAAAGTGCTAATTCCCTACCTCATGTCTCAGCTGCTTTAAAAAGCGCCTGAGGTTTCACAAGTGTTGGAGAACCAGTAGAAACCTGCAATTTGTGGGGAAGACTTTTTTTTTTCCTTTTTCTTTTGACTTGAGCATCTTTTCCTGGAGTAGGAAGAACAGGGCGGGATGTGGGTGCAGGGAGGGTGCACATTAGTGAAAGGTGGCATGGGCACAAACATTTCAGACAAGAATATGCTTTCTGTTCACTTCTGGCATTAGCTTTCACTTGCGAGAACTTACGAGGTGCTGGTAGGCTGAGGACAATAGAACAACTGCCCACAGTTGTCTCTAAACTGGTCTTTTGGACCAGTTTCCAGGTCCAAAATGCACCTGGCCACATCCTGACTGCATTAAAAGATTAAAGACAAGATTAAAGTATGTGCTGCACCATCACCATTGCAAAGCATGATTTCTTCTGGAAGAAAACCAACCTCTGCAACAGTATAGATCTGAGTGAGCCATACAGAGAGCAAGGAAAGGATTCAGGAACCCAGGGCTGCACAGGCTCAGAGTTCTCTACAGTCTTTTTCGATCCCAAGTAGGATATGCAGTAGAACAGGACCACCAGTTTCTTGCTAAACTCATGTTCATCTGATACAGAGGTCAGAAAATATTGGTGCTGCCCTAAGATAAATATGGGAGACGTAAATATGAGTCCCAAAGTGGACATCCATGTGTCAGGCAAAATTGAGTCCCAGCCAGCTGGTATTTTTGGGGAGTAAACTAATAAAAGGAGGAGTGTATGGGGTGGCCTTATAGCAACCTTCCAATCCTTGAAAGGAGCTTATAAGAAGTCTGAGGAAGAACTGTTCCGTAAAGCATATAAAAATAGGACAATAGGCCATGATTTAAGCTGGAAAGGGGGTAGCTACAGGTTAGACATCAGGGAAAAGTTCATTAATCTGAGGGTGGTGGAGCCCTGAAACAGACATCCCTGGAGACATTCAAGGTCAGGCTGGATGGGGTTCTGGGCAATCTGGTCTAGCGGGTGATGTCCCTGCTTGTGGCAGGGGTGTTAGACTAGATGACCTTTGGAGGTCTTTTCCAACTCTATGATTCTAGATTCTGTGTATTTTGGAACATTTTTAACTCAGCTGCTGTGAGACAAAGAAGTCTTTCGATGTCATCTCTTCTTCAAAACAAAAAAACCCACCCAAAGAATAAAAAAAACCATTAAATCCAAGCCCCATCGGCTTCCAAACCTTCAAGCTATGTAAAATTTGCTTCTCAGAAAACAGCATTCAACTGTCCCAAGCAGATTTAAAGAAGCAATTCCCCAGAACTGGAAGGGGGAGGGAGCAGCTGAAAAATTATGCTGTATGTTTAACAAGAAAAACCACCATGATGCTACTCAGTAATTCAGCCAAAAGAAAACAGTCTAACAGGCATGGGTTCCTCTCATTCATTCTTCCAACCGCTGCCAGAGTATAATCATTTTATCAGAGCAACCACAACGCTGAAGTCACACCTGTCACAACAGCAATCATCCCTGTGCTTCCAGAAGTCTGAGGTTGCTCCATTTAAATTCCTCTGGAATGAGAACATAGGATCCCTCCAGATGCATTTGTGTTTTTGCTTTGTTTGGATTAGCATGATAATGTACACACAGGGACTCCACAGATGTATTGTTTTGATAGCTTTTGGGCACTGGAAAGGGCAAGCCAATCCAGACCCACTGGAGTCAGTGGAAAAACTCCAGTTCCCTGCAGCGGGCACTGGATCCTGCCCATACCACAGTAATGAATGACAGGGAGTCAGTGATAAATAGGTACGATGTTCCACGTAGGTACAGAAAAGAAAGTTTGTCCCAAAAGCTGGGATTACTTTAATTTATTTGGTTCAGTTTTGTTTTGTTTATTTTTGATTTTACATTATGTCATTTTGTTTTATTCCATTTCGTTCTATATTTTTATTTTAGTTTATTTTTTAATTTTATTTTATTTTTTGCTTGGGTAGCAATAAACAGTGGAGCATTTACCCTGCCTGGAAACTTACAAAGTGGTAAAGGAGAAACAAAAAAACCCATCTTATTTCCAGAGGGGTGAAGTATTCAGAAATCTGATATCAGAACCTGGTGATTTCTGTCGAGTATTTTCAATCCACATCCCCACTGCCATGAGAGAGTGCAGCTCCATGAAAGTCTGCAGTGCCCTTCTCACAAGGGAAGACATCAATAGCAGAAAGGAACTTGTCCTTGGAATCATAGAATCATTAGGGATCA
>VZRI01012542.1:122711-152792 GCA_013397515.1 Upupa epops | reverse complement strand
ATTTATAGACATTAATGAGGTCACCCCTCAGCCTTCTCCAAGCTACCTAGCAAATAAAAAAATTAAAAAATAGATAGATGGATAACTAAACAAATAAATGCATAAAGGTGATATTACAGACAACAATAAAACCCCCAACTTCAAGTTCTCTGCAGCTGTTTCATGAAAGAAGTCTAAAAAGCATGACCATTAGGTAGAAAACTCAAGCTGATTCCACTGTCATTTCTTGCTCACACCATGCTAATTCGTCTGGACAAGACCGGCCATAGCCCCAGTGAGGATGGCAGGGAGATCTGGAAAGGGCAGATGTGTCAATGTGTTACCCTTAAAGGTGCTCAGGTCCAAAACCCATTGTGGTGAACTCTGCATGTTTACCTGAGCAGATGCCATCCATGCCTGAAACCATTCATGTCAGCCCAAATGAAAATGGGGAAATTAGGACACAGAGGGCTGAAGAAGCACGTGTACCTCAGAGAGGTCCTCAAATAGCAGGGGACCAAGAATCATATTTCTCCAGACCTATATACAGTCTAGAGAAGCTTTCTTCTAGCAGCTGCTTTACAACCAGCTCTCTTACAGTATTGACACATGCATGAAAGTCATTTCTCCAACTGCTAGGAGACTTGAGGAGAGCCAAGGGATTGGGGTGGTCACCAGGCTTTGCCCTGCTTAAGGTCTACACTTTCCAGCTGATGGGGAGACAACCTGACTTTATAGCACCTGCATTGTACACACTGTGTGTATGGACTGGAAATGCACAGCGCATACAATGTGGATTCTGTAGAAGTCACAGCATCGCCATTGGGTAGGGTTCATCCTATGTCACACTGGTCATGCATGTGCAGTCCAAGGGAGAGGCTATCTATTCATCCATCCATCTGTCTGCACTCACAGTCACCAAGTGTTCAAGGCCAGATCAGATGGGACTCTGGGCATCTTGATTTAGTGACAGGTGTCCCTGCCTGTGGCAGGGAGTTGGAACTAGATAATCTCTGAGGTCCTTTCCAACCCAAATCATTCTGTGACTCTGTGAGATTCACTTGCTCTTCTCTGCTGCATTGGTCAGAGGAATGTAATCAGGTGTGACTTTCAGGCTCACAGAGCTGCATCCTGTTAGATGTCTCGTGGATATCTCTGAGGAACTCAGTCCTCATATCTGAGTTAATGGTTCATCCATCAGGGGGCACTGTGAGTGCTCAGCAGGAGGACTCATCAGTCTTTGGGCATCATAGGCCAGGACTACCAAGCAGAGACACCAAAAAAGTCAGCCATCACTCTCTGAAATTAAAGCTGATGCTGGAGGCAAAGCTAAGCCAAGTGCTCAACAAGGCCAAGTGCTGGGACCTCCACCTGGGTGACAGCACCCAATGCAATGCAAGAGGCTTGGAGGAGTGGCTGGAAGGCTGATCAACAGAAAGAAACCTGAGGCCATTTATTGATCATTGGCTAAATATGAGCCAGTGTGTGCTCAGGTGGACAAGACAGCTAAAAGCATCCTGGGTTGGATCAGAACTAGTGTGGCCAGCAGGAGCTGCGAAGTGATTATCCCCCTAAACTGGACACTGGTGAAGCCACACCTCAAGTTCTGGGCACCTCAATACAAGAAAGGTGTTGAGGGGCTGGAACAGTTCCAGAGAAAGGAACCTTCCCCAGGCCTTGGAACAGGCTGCCCAGGGAGGCGGTTGCATCGCCACCCTTGGATTTTATTCAAAGCTGTGGAGATCTGGAGCTTTGGGACAGGGTTTAGTGGTGGTTTGGGACAGTGGGGTTCATGGTTGGACTTGATGGACTTGAAGGTCTTTTTCAACCTAAATGACTCTATGACTCTTCGTGTTGAAAGACTATTTTACTCGAGTGTGAGGAAAGGATTGAATTGTAGGAATTAACTGACTGCCCGAGCACTCCACGTTATATTAACACAGAGAGGATCTAGAAATGAAGTAGAGGAAAGAGAGAGAGCAGAATTACACTGAATGTTTTAAATTTAAGAACATTTGTGATTGTTCACATTGGAAAAAAAAGAGAATGATGCAAGAGATGCAGAAAGACAAATACAGCAATAAAACTGGTGCCAGGAATTCACTCTGGGTGTTTTACAGCAAATATCAAGTATCCTTTTCCTAAGTTTGCCTGAACAGAGCGAGGCAGCAGCGCACAGGACACAATAAATCCACACATATGGGGTTTTTTTAGGCATAATAATTTTCTCCTATGTATTTTATTGTTGCTAGGAACTTGGAACACAGCACAGGATTAGTATGAATGGGAGCAGTGTCTCTTCTAAAGTGCAGGACAAGCTAGAGAGGGACAAGTACAGATCGAACAGAATGGAAACTCTGAAACAAACCATGGAATCATAAAATCATCCAGGTTAGAAAAGACCTTCAAGATCACTAAGTCCAACCATCCACCCTGCTACCCCTAACCACTAATATCCAATCTGAACCTCCCCTGGTGCACCTTGACCCCATTTTTTCTTGCCCTATTGCTAGTAACTAGGAAGGAGAGGCCAACACCCATCTCACTACAACCTTCCTTCAAGTAACTGTGGAAAGCAATGAGATCTCCCCTCCTCCTCTTCTCTAGTCTGAACAGCCCCAGCTCCCTCAGCCTCTCTTCCTCAGACCTGTCCTTCAGACCTCTAATCAGAACAGTTACCTTTTTCTGCCCCTGCTTCAGCACCTCAATGTCCTTCGAATACTGTGGTGCCTAAAGGGTACCACAGTATAGGATAGGGGATTATAATAAAAAAGGAGGTAAAGGTTTTTGATCCTGCTGGCCACACTGTTTCTGATGCAGGTCAGGATGCCATTTGCCTTCTTGGCCACCTGGGCACACTGCTGGCTCCTGTTCAGCCAGCTGTCAAGCAACATCTTTCAAACTTAGAGCTTCACAATAGTGGGTGATATCCACCACCACAAAGACAGGCAAAGGGCAGGTCAACCTCTCAGCATGGCCAGTTCCCCATTGATATAAACTGGATTATCTCCAACGATATCAGCGAGGTTCTCAGCAGCTTTGATAGCTCAGCCGTTTGTCCAGAGTGTGCCCATATTTTTCCCAGGTAGACATTTAACAGCAATTAGGAAATAGATGGTAGTTGTTACAATAAATCATCGCCTTCCCCAGGTCCTCATCTCACAGTTAAAAACAGGTTGCCTAGAGAAGTGGTGGAGGCCCCAACCAGACAGGGTCTGGGCAATCTGGTCTAGTGAATGATGTCCCTGCTTGTTGCAGGGGGGTTGCACTAGATGACCAATATGATTCTAAGTATTTTTTCTCCAGTGCCAGCCGTTGCAGGGGATGGGAGAGCTGGGTGCATTCCTTATAAAAGTATCTTTGTAGGCAGCACTGCTGCACAGGTCCTGAGTGAGGCTCTGTGTTTAATTATTTATGCTTTCTTATATTACCATGGCATTTTAAAGGTTCCCACCAAGATAACGGCTCCATTGTCCATGCTCAGGCATCCCTACTCCACACCCCAGCTCAGGAAAACGCCCGTGGTCAGGAAAGGCTTTAAGCGCCCTAATGAGACTTAAGTGCACGCTGTAAGTTAAGCGTATGCTTATGCATGCCGAGCCCCAGTGAGCTTAGACTGTGAACAGCGTATTTACAGTCGTTGGTGATAAATGTCGCCTTTATTTATTTTTTAATTTTTAATTTATTTTTTTTCACCTGAAAGGGGGCTATTCTTCTTGAATTTGTGGAAGCTACTGTGGATTTGATCCTGCCTTTTAAGGGAAGCCAGTAGGGGACTCAGTTATACAAATAAAGCAGAACTGAACCCTAAAAAAAATAATAAACAGAGGATTGCAGTTGGATATTGGTGATTTTTTCACTTTTCACAGGGGAGAAGGTGATGCCCAGTGTAAAAGAGCTGAAATAAAGACTGTTCATTTGGGAGTGACCCTCTGGCTAGAGTATTTTGCAAGATTTACCCTAAATTCTAGCATTTATCTGCTTTATGCAGCACTAAATACAGATTCTAGTCCATCCAGCCCTGTGCTGGAACAAAGTCCAACCTTGAGACCAGAACCACCTTTTCTTGACATCAGGGGAAGAGAACAGACAGTCAAGCGACAGACAGAACAGGGGAAGAGAACAGAAAGGTCTTCTGCACAAAACCCTTCTGTGTTTCAAACTGAATGTGTTGGCTAAAGCAGGTATTGATCACTCAGATTCAAAAACTACAGGCTACGTATCTTTTTATAAAATGATCCTAGAGGAAAGGTCCAGGACGCAATGCTTTGTCTTGTCAAATCCATGACCCAGGTGGGTATCTTCCAGACACAAATCAGCTTCAATAATTCCTGCCCAGCAACCTGGGAAAGTAAACTGCTCTGTTTTGAGAGGCAAGAGAACATGCCCAGACCATGACACATGTCTTCCAGAAAATGCTCCCTGCCACAGTTTTATTTACCATTTGGGCTACAGAAGAGATGTGAGACCAAGATCAGGCTTTCATAGTCTCAATTATTGAGATACTCAACTCTTGAATATTCAAAAATGTCCTCTTCCACCTTCCTTTAACCCCCTCCATCTGGACTTAGGGTAATATAGACATCTACTCCCCCTTCTCACCCCATCTGACCTGTGTTTTTTTGCAGGACTCCCTGCTGTATTTGTTACAGCGTGGGCCAGCGTGAGAGCCACTCTAGCCGACACAGAGTAAGTCACATTAGGTTTTCTTCTCTCCATTTTACATGTGAAGCATTTGTGGGGCTTTTGGCATCAGTGACTTTGTAAGTGAATCAAAAGGAGTAAAGGAACAATGCAAAGCCAGGAGTGAATTCCTGGAGCTAGAAAAATTGTGGCAGGATGCGTGGCAGGGGGCAACCTTCCATTTCCTACTTTTTTCTTGAATGATTTGTAACAGAATTGGGAAATAGCAGCTTTGATACAATAAGACAAGGTGGTTTGGTGTTGATGAGGTGGTGAAGCTGAAGCTCCTCCATGCAGGAGATGCGGATGCCAGCATGTTCTTAGGTTTCAAAAGCATTTGCACAAAATTATGGAAGATGAGGTCCTCTAGAAGCAGTGGATATTCAGTAATGCTCTTGCTCAAGAAGCCCTCCTAAACAGCAGATAACTCGAAGGATATTCTAGACAATTATTACTAACTGCTTATCTGTTCCACTGTAATTACCAGCTTCTGGCTACTGTCAGAAACAAGACATGAATCAGTTAACTCGTTTGGTCTTACACATGCACCCTCCTGGCCTGGTATTCTTACAATACACTCATCCAATCTTCAAACCTCACATCACATTTCACAGAATCATAGAACGTAAGCAGGGCCATCATTCAGTAGACTGGATTGCCCAGAGCCTCATCCAGCCTGACTCCTAATGTCTCCAGAGATGGGGCTTCCACCACCTCTCTAAGCAACCTCTTCCAGGGATCCACCACCCTCAGATTAAAGAAATTTTTCCTGCTGTCTAGCATAAATCTACCCTTCTACAGCTTCAAACCATGACCCCTCGTCCTATTTTTACATGCCCTGTTTACCCCCCATAAGGCCCAGGCTTGACCGCATTATGGGTTTCATCTGCCTACAATCTGCCAGCAAAAGTTTGGGGATTCCTTTCAAACGTCTTCTCCTGGAAAGACTCTTCTTTCCAGATGGGATTTCAGCTCCAGGCTTGGATGGGCGGAGTAGTCCAGCTGCTGAGATGTGACACATCCCCACTGGCACAAATTCATCCTCTTTGAGCCTTTCAGTCAGCACCAGTGGTTTCTCTGCCTTTCGCTTTCCTTGAATAGTTGCCTGGGCAGCATTTGGTTCATGAAACGAGGAGTGCAGCTGCCATGTGGGGGCTGTCTGTCTCAGATAAAGAAAAGTCTATGGCACTCCTCTCTCTGTGGTTGGAGAGAATTTGAACAGTGATTAACACTGAGTGACCTTATTCAATGACTGCTGGAAATGCCTGTGAGGGAATAGTGTTCAGCCCCTGCTTGGCAGATGGAGGAGCGTAGCCCAGACATCCACACTACCAACAGTCTTCACCTGGATAGGGGATTATGATAAAAAAGGAGGTAAGGTTTTTGTAGGGTGTGGTTGAATCTCACTACAAGTGCAAGGTTGAAGGAACTGGATGTAGAGCCACAGTACTGTCCCCATGACCAAGCTTCAGACAAGGTCTGTTCTGCAGGTTTTCTCCAAGGTGTAATATTAGTCCATTTCAGCCTCTCCTGTTTTCATGAAAGCTGGATTATTCACAGCAGAGTTTCTTCTGATAACAAGGTGAAAATCAAGTGTGAAAGGGTGGGTTCCTGCCCAGAAGTTCAGGAAGGATAAAACTTATCTCACAGTTGTGCTAACTGAAGACAGGATTGGAGCTAGGTCCTTCCACCACACCAGGCTTTGGAGGAACTCATCTTTCCAGGGTTGTTTTATCCAACAGGACACCTGCATCTGTTGTTCTTTGTAACCAATGATTTCCTGATGGGTTGTCAATCTTTTCTCAGGTGTTGGGACTTGAGTGCTGGCAATTTAAAATGGATTATTCAGGTGCCCATCCTGGCAGCTATCGTGGTGAGTAGTGGCTGACTGCAAAGGGTGGGAGGAAGTGCCTTTGTTTGGGGCAGACTCAGTGGGAAGAGTTGAGCCAGGCTGCCCTACTTTTTTAACACAAACCGCTTCTTAATAATGAGGAGTTTCTATAAATGCAGTATAAGGAGCTTATGTTTGACCTGTCTGTAGCTGCATATGGCAGAAGCTTTTATCAGCAGCTTAAAGTTTTGCTTAGGAGAGAAGAAAAACACGAAGTGAGACTCTAAAATGATAAATGAAACAAATAGTCAAGCCAGTGTTTAGAACTCCTAAACACTACTGGAAAACTTTAGACCTCATTAAAATTTTTACCAAGCATCTCCAGTGGGAAGAACTGGAATTTGGGTTCTGTAGTTGAACCAGAAGTTTGGTTTGATATTATCATTTTGGAGTCATTTTTCTCAACTAATGAAAGCCTGGGATTCCTCAAATGTGGGAATTCAAGTTAAACCAACCAGAAGGGACAGAAAGGATCTAAGTGACATTATTCAAACACAGGACTGAGCTCTAACAAGCTGGAGAGATCATTATCAGATGTGATCATCTGCTCAAGGAGAGTTCAGTGGACAGTTAAGTGTTTGCTGGAGCATGATCCTAATTAGCCAGGGTACCTGCTTTCACAGTTTTAATGAATTAGCCTTTCTTTCCTCTGAATGTATGGTTCTACATCTTTCCATCTTCTGATGGTCAGATGAGTCCATGCAAAGAACTTGTCCACTCCCACATGTCCTAAGTCCCCTTTACGTTAATCCATTAGTAATCCTTGCAGCAAGCTCTATATGCTTCTGTTTGACTCACAAATCATGAGACTTTGGAAGATGGTCAGTGTGGGTGAAAAGAAAATCAGACCATCTGCATATAATCATCAGGAATGGATCTGAGGTGAACTTGCTTCTTTGTGAGCTGCTTTGCACTTGATGGGCTCTTTTCTTTGTCAGAATTTCGTTTTGGTGGAAATTCTCCACCTAGCTCTAGGAATTAGTTCTGCACCTTGGAAAAAATGAATAATCAAGCCCACAAGTGTGGTCACTGGAAATTGGATAGTATGATGGAGAAGAAAGTTCAGATAGTTCAGTTATACGAATGCCAGCAGCCCCATTGCATTTAATTTAAAGCCCAATTAGCAGAGGAGAAAGAGCTCAGTTGAAGCTCATCCTCGTAAAAATAACGTTTCTCCAGGAGGCTCTACTGCGCTTGTACTCTGGCTATTTGGAAACGCAGCTATTTATCATGCAAAAATATTCTGTGGGTTGTTTCTGTTTAATTTCTGTGGGTTCATATTGTTCGCTTGGCTGCCTTTTCAATTCCCACACTGACTGGTCATATGTGGCTGGACTGAGTTATGCATTTTCTGGGTGTACTCACAGAGAATTTAGAGGATGAGGGACTTCAAATCTCTCCTCTCTAATGCTAGCTTTGAGGTTATTTATCATCTGGATCTATTCTAAAACTTAGCACATGTTTCAGAAAGCAAGAGGGGTTTCCCTCCTGACTGTGATAAGGTTGAACATCTTCAACTTAGCCAACAAACGTGGAAGAAGATCCCACTTTCGAGCCTTTCAGGCACAAAAGACACTCTTACGAGAAACAAAGCCTTCCTTTTTGTTTTATTCTCCTTTCAGATTGGTTTCCAACAAAAACGAATTCTCTGCCCCCAAGCTGTGTTATTCTCTGCCTGTTGGTCTATCCGTCCCTCCCTTATGACTTTTGTGCCAGTCCGTAAATCCCAACCAAATGTAACTGAGGGAATGGGGTTTTGTGGACGTTAAATTCCCACAAACCTCATGAAAACAGGCAAAGAGATAGGGGAGAGGAATTCAACTAATGCCCCTTGAAGGGAAAGGGTGCCGTTCGACTTACCCTCCTTTTTAACACAGAGAGCAGTTCAAAATGATCTTGCACCTCATTAAAGGAGAAGGAATCCAACCACAGAAGACAAAGCCATAGCAAACCAGACCAGGTTCATTCAGCAAGTAGCTCAGGGAACGACTTGTTTTAACAGTGAGGATAATTAACCATTGGAATGACTTACCAATGGCTGTGGTAGGATCTCCGTCACGGAAACACTGAAAACCAGATCTGCTCTAGCTCAAGCAAAAATGAATACAAGGAGGTCTTACGGGCTGCATTTTGCAGGAGATCAAACTAGAGGTTCACAATGGTCCCTTCTGGCATAGAACTATGAGCCTGTGTGTGGCATGGTACATTTTTTCCTTGAAATGCTGCTATACTGGAATCTGAGAAGTCAAATGATGACTGTTAGCCTCCAGAGAAACCCATAGACATCAGCATAGGCTCAGCATAGGCTCAGCAACATGAGTCTTCCCAGTGCAGTCACACAATAGTTCTGCTTGTAACCTTGAATGCTGGGGCAGCAGGAGATGTAATCCCAGCCCCAACGAAGCCAATCTTTGAAGAGCTCCAAAAGCTGAGAATCCCTCAAAACATCTCCCCAGTTTTCATCTCTTTTAGAGGCAGTGTTGCCATGAGATACAGCCACTATATTTTGCTTTTTTGGTCATCGTGAATGTGTTCCTGTAGGACTAGATTAGCTTGGTTGAACCACTGGCTGCAGATGGACATTTCCCTACATAATAAGTAGATGTTATTTACTGTCCTTATCTGGTCCATACTAGACACTTTTCCAGAGGAAGAGTTAGCAGCAAACATAAACTAGAAGTTTTACAGTGGTACTGTCCTTCTGTATCCTTGATCTGTCCTCTCCGATTAGGTCTACTCTGTGTCTTCATCACAAAGCAGTTTGCTTGCTCTCATTTCTTTCTGCCTGTGGAAATATGGAAAGACATCCTACTAATGCTTCTTTTAGACTGGGGAGATCTTCGTCTCAGGAGGGCTTCAAGAGTCAAATATCACCTAATTTTGGTCTGTTCCTGGATAACAAATTAGGTTTCACAGACGTGTGAGGCCATGAAAATGACCCACATTACCATGTGGAGTTTTTAATAAAGGAGATGTGGAAAATATTGAGAGTTGTCTGTAGTTCATACCTCAAAAATGATCGGTAAGCACCACTTGGTATATTGATATTGAGGTGGCTGCAGGGTTAGCTGTCTCAGATGTAGGTCTTTCCACGTGAGATGTCCACATATTGTCAGAGAAAGCCATTCCCCTTCACTCTCTGAGCTATTCAGGTTAAACACATCCAGATCCCACCAAGCACTGAGTCTTCCCTGGGAAGCTCATCCCTTCCACAGGACAAGCTCTCCCAGAAGGAGCTTCATACAGAACATGAGGAGATCACTCCCACAGCCCCTCAACTCAAGCATTGATCCAACAATGCTATCATCACCTGGATCTTTTTTAACAGTTCTTCTTTCTTTCTTCTTTCTTCATTCTCTCTTCCAGGTAAATTTTATTCTTTTTATCAATATTATCAGAGTCCTAGCAACCAAGTTACGAGAGACAAATGCAGGGAGGTGTGATTCGAGACAACAGTACAGGTAAGTCACATTCCCTTCCATTTTTCTTGGGAGATGTCAAAAGTCCTTGTTCGCCTCCCTCTACATCTCCTAGACCTTTCAAATCCAACCTAAGGGACCTTCCTCATAGGTGAAAGAGAGGAGTTCAGTCTCTTCAGTGACTGCACTGGCCTTGCACCAAGAGTGCGAAAATAAAAGCATTTCTAAAGCTTTTGAAGCCCCTAAAACTTGCAGCAATNTGGGAGATTCAAAAGTCCTTGTTCGCCTCCTCTACATCTCCTAGACCTTTCAAATCCAACCTAAGGGACCTTCCTCATAGGTGAAAGAGAGGAGTTCAGTCTCTTCAGTGACTGCACTGGCCTTGCACCAAGAGTGCGAAAATAAAAGCATTTCTAAAGCTTTTGAAGCCCCTAAAACTTGCAGCAATGTATTTGTTTCTATGTATTTATCTTCTGTGCTTTGTAAACCTGATCTATTTGTTAAATCAAACCTTCAGTGGGTGTAACCAGTTCCTTTGCTGAGAAGAAAAAAAAGAATCCCAGCTCCTTGCTGGAAATCTGCCGTTTCCTTGTTTGTTTTGTTTTCCTTTGTTCCACCAGCTCTTCTTCTCTTGCTAAGTCAAAACTGCAGAGAAAAAGCAAATTGCTGAGACATCTCAGCTGCTTGAGAGCCCTCAAAGCTTCTCACAGTCTCCTGAACTCAATTGGCCATCATGACACATGCAGAGGGAGCAAAGCAGAATGATTGGGGCTGCAAACCATGCAGCCAAGCTCATTGCTGCCATCCCACTCTGCAAACACAAGGCATTTCATTTGAAGCAGGAATGAAATTTGGCAGGAAAACACCTCTTTTTTTTTTTCTGCTGCCGCCCTGTCAGGGCTCTGATTTATCTATTTATTTATTTCTCCCTGGCTGAGGTTTGCTATTAATTATGGTTTGGATGGGGACTTCTCCTTTTAATGTGTTAAATTCCCTCAGTGGTTTCCAGTTGCTGGACAGAGGAAGTACCAGGTCTTTTTGGTTCTGATATCTGCACCTGGTGACTTGCTGTAACTCTTGGCAGAAGGTGGAATCATTCAATTAATATCACTTCCAGGCTTTAGTGCTGGAGGGTTGGAAGCTGCAACACACATTTCTTCCCTGTCAGCCTTCCACTCTGTCCACAATCCTGCCCCAAAGCTGGGGATAGTCTGAGGCTGAATAAGACATCTCCGTGTCTTCATCTCCACTATTTACAGCAGCATTGCATGGGGGCAGGCATGTGGAGAGAGTCAGATTAGCACATTGAGAAGTAGAAGCATAGTCATAGAATGTTAGAGATTAGAAGGGACCTCTGGAGATCCTCTAGTCCGACATCCCTGCTAGAGCAGGGTCCCCTAGAGCAGATCCCACAGGAACGTGTCCATGTGGGTTTGGAATGTGCCCAGAGCAGGAGACTCCACACGTTCTCTGAGCAGCTTGGGCTAGAGCTCTGCTCCCCTCACAGTAAAAAAAAAAGCTTTTCCTTATGGTCAAATTGAATGTCCTGTGTTCTAGTTTAACCCCATTACCCCCTCATCCTATTTCTGGGCACCACCAAGAAGACCACGGTCCCATCATTCTGCCCCTTGCCCTTTTTGTTTATCTCATAAATTTAAGAGGTAATGCTGGAGAACAGACTGGGTTGTGTCACATGCCAGAAGAGAAGCAACAGTTTGAAACTGCAGATAGCCACAGTCCTAGTGTAAATCTAAGATAACCCAGTCTAGCCAAGAACAGAATTACACTCATTCCCAAGGTACAAGGTGGAGAAGCCTGGATAGGAGATTCAGTCCATCCACTAATTTCCTCTATGTCTTTCTCTTATTGCTACAGAAAGCTGCTGAAATCTACCCTTGTCCTTATGCCTCTGTTTGGCGTTCACTATATTGTTTTCATGGCTATGCCATACACAGATGTGTCAGGGATTCTTTGGCAAGTTCAGATGCACTATGAAATGCTGTTCAACTCTTTCCAGGTATTGTACCTCTTAAACTATGGGGGCAAACAAAGAGATTTTCGATGGGGAGAGGAGTGAATGGAGAGTGCAAGGTTGTTTGTACAGGCAGGGCTGCTTTTACAATACACCAGCTTTCATTCATGAGTTGATTTAACAGTGTTTTAGCATCAAGTATGTTCTATATTTGCAAAATGCACCATTAAAAGTCTCAGTGTGTCCAACAGAAACTGCTCCTGTCAAAAGATAACCTACCCCACAAAATAAATCCCTTTAGGCCAAGGTTAACCATAAGCAGGTAGAGATTCAGAGATGTGTTGTTTCAAATTTGCTTGTCCCAAGTTGTGTCTCAGTTCTGTGAATGGATTCCTTAGTTCTAAGTTTGGGCAAAAAGCTAGTTTGGTTCCAGGACTGGTCCTACAAAAGAGACAGCAGCAAGAACACTCAAGTCTCTACAAGTAGAGCAGTGTTTGAGTGTCACTGTACACCCTTCAATGAGAGATTCACTTTTGGCTCACAAGATACTGCCTGTCACTATGATTGACCAGAATGGTCCTGGTGACGTTTAATGGGACTCTAAGGGAAAAGGCATCATGAATTCATATTCTTCCACCAGTCCTGTTGGGTGTAGGTGCAATAAAACACCAGGTGATTTCAACAAGACCTGAGTAAACTACTGACCAACAAAAAGATGGGGGACAGGGTGTGTTAACATCTTAACTCCTGCTCTGCATATAGACTTCTGGCCAGAGCTGGAAACGTCCCTGCAGGACCATCTTCCACCCTCCCACCCTGCAGCAGGATCAGCTACATCTAAAGCAGTGGAAATATTTGTACAATAAGTTCTACCTCCAGCGAGACAGACCCCCACCACCACCTTCCCAGGCACCCACCACTATCTGAGAACTTTTGCAACATATCTCTGTGGTGAAAATAGTCCTGCTAGCAAAATCATGCCCCATGAATGACCCACAGCCATCTGTCTATTTTGTCAGCAGTCTGTAGGAAATGTCTCTCACACTACTGAGGGACACAAGGTTTCGTACACATAATGTATACAACTTACTATGAATGTCTTCGATTCCAGAGAAACAGAGATGCTGGGCAACACCATCAGGAAGAAGATACACATAGCAAGATCAACACTAATAACTGTTTCTTCTTCCTTCTAGGGATTTTTTGTTGCCATCATATACTGTTTTTGCAATGGAGAGGTAAGTCACCACCTTCTTCATTATTCTTTTCCTCTTCTTCACATACAGATGTTTAGTGCTGCTCAATTTCAGATCTGTGTCAAAAAGAGGAGACTGTTAGAGTAGCTGCCTAACCAGCAAGGCTTTTTTATCATCCAAGACTTTTTTGACCTTTCTTATCCATTTACACAATAATAAGCTTTAGTATCTTTGGTTTAGAATCACAGAATCATAGAGTTAGAAAGGACCTCCAAAGTATCATCTAGTCCATCCCCCCTGCAACAAGCAAGGACATCACTCACTAGACTAAATTGTCCAGAGCCCCATGAAGCCTGACCTTGAATGTCTCCAGGGATGGGGCTTCAACCACCTCTCTAGGCCACTTATTCCAGTGATCCACTACCTTCTGATTCAAGAACTTTTGCCTGATGTCTATCACTCATTCCTTCTGTGGCTGCAACCTAAGAAACCTAAACGCACACCAAGGGAACAGAGCTATTCTCATGACCCAGCATAAGGCTGGTTAGACCTGTGTTTGCAGGTTTTGAGGGGAAATGCAACAATAAATCTGCTGCTTGTATTCTACAGCAAAAAAAAATCCAAGATTAAGTCCAGGCCATCCTAACTTTAGCCACTTAGAAGTAGGATACAGAGTCTCAAACAGTCAGATAACTCCCATCTAGAGGAAATTTCTAGTGATTTGGGCACCTCTGAAAGTGGTTCATGCCACTTGACTCTCATGGTGTATTGAGAGAACTCACCATCCCTTCATCCTGTGAGAGTCAACCCACGCTTTTAATTGGATGTTTTCAGCTATCGAAGCTTCCCCGTGTCAAATACTTCATTTGGAAAGGGCAGATTTAAAGTGAATTTGCTGTTCCTTCCGATTTCACTCCACAGAGAGTGGAGTCTCAACCGTTCTGTCTATGGATAATACTTTATTCTGATACTCTGAGCCTCTCTCCTCCCACTCATCTTGGTTTTTTTTCCCTCATCTCTCAGGTCCAAGCAGAAATAAAGAAGTCATGGAGCAGGTGGACATTAGCACTTGACTTTAAGAGGAAAGCACGAAGTGGGAGCACAACCTACAGTTATGGACCAATGGTTTCCCACACAAGTATCACAAATGTAGCCACAAGAGGAGCACTTGCCCTCCATCTCAATACAAGACTTATACCAGGGACCCTCAATGGGCACCGGAATTTGCCAGGTTATGTAAAAAATGGCTCCATTTCTGAGAACTCCATGCCTTCTTCTGGACCAGAGCAGTACAACAAAGACGAGGAGTACCTGAATGGCTCTGGACTTTATGATGGAGACAGACCCACAGTACTTGTTGAAGAAGAAAGAGAGACAGTGATGTAAAGAGACAAGGCAAAAAAATGAAGCAAGAGGATGAAAAAGGTTCCTGGAGAGCATTTAGTTGGCAAAAGAGTATCAGGCCACGCATCAGATGCCGAGGGTTTCCATAGAGTGTCTCTGTTCTGTGGAACGAGAGACTAAGTTATATGGGAAAACAAAAGTGGCCGGATGTCGATCACATGCATATACTCAGTGATCTAAGTCTCCCTGGTGTTAACAGAGGCAGGGCTATCCAAATTCATGGGCCTTGCTACCTGCTGAACAACAGAGATACTGAGAGTTGGTGAGGGAGGGTTGCAAAGCAGCACATGGTCCTTGGACCTCTTGGAGAGCGTGAGCCAAGGAGGACAGGAGTCTCATGCAGTAAAGCAAGTGTCCTGTGGGGAGTGTACAGTGCCATCTTCTTGCAAAGGTACAAGCCATCCCAGGCAACAGCATCTTCAGTTTGGTTTGCTCTTTCCCTGTAAGGTCTGCCTGGTAACACACACAGCACTAAGCAAGACCTCCTAGGGGTTGTAGCTGCCTGGTCATGCAGCTCAATGTGGTTAACCGGTTGCATGTCCTTCACTTGGGCAACCTCACTCCTTGGCAAATGCTCCTCTGGGGTGGGCAGGGTTAACAGCTTGTGGTTGCTGGACACAGGCAGAAAACTCTAGTCTCCTTTCCCTGACATGAGTCCCAGCAGCAAGCCAGAAAAGAGTGCAATTTTAGGATGGGAAAGGGTGGTCATCATAATGTGTGACATTTTTGTTCTTGCAGACACAGCAGTGGAGAGGTGCCCACCATGGGGGTTGAGACAGGATGGACAATCTAGAAATCTTGTGGGTGTGAGGCTGTGTCTGTGGCTAAAATCCATTCAGAAGGTAACTGACACAGCCCTCTCTTTATGTGGTAGCTCATGGGAGCAGGCTTCAGTCATTTTATAAATCTCATGCTGCCTGAATTTGCCTGAATTTCCCATTTCTCCCTAGTCCAAACCCTCACGGGGAGAAAGACTCCATAAACAGTCTGTCTGTATCACCCAGAAGAACCAGCTAGCCAGACAAACAAACCTTGAGATCCAAAGGCAAAACTGATGGGTAAAATCACAGAGATTGATGGTGGATGGACACCTTTTGAACATCTGCTGAACTTTCCTCTTCTTTCTGTTTTGGTCACACACACACATGTGCTCACCAGGTCAGACTCGCGCAAACAAGCCTAACTTCAACCAAAGTCATTGAGTTTACCTAGAAATTTGAAGGTGGTTGCCTTCTAAAGGAGCAATGGAATGCCTCATTCTTGCAGGAGAGACCAGCAAGATCTTGTCTGCAGGTTCTCTTGCTGCTTTTTCTTGCTGGCTGTACCAAAAGGTTGTTTTCTGATAGATGTTATCATTAACTGCCTTGCTGGCCAGCAGTGCAGTGTGCTGGGGCTGTTTCACACCAGCTGATCACCTATCAAAGGGGCTCTGCCACTTTCCAAGCATGATAGAGAACTGCCCAGAATGGGAAATCAGGAAGTGACCAAACTTCCTATTGCAGCATGATTGCCCAAAGGAAGGGCTCTACCTTCTCTTCAACTCCTGCCATAACATCACTATTCCCTGGCTGCAGGCTAAGAGTCAGCTCCTCAAGGGACTTTTCTTTCTTATGTCTTTTTCTCCTTCTTGGTAAGTTTCTAGCACCTGAAGCGTTATGACCTCACCTGGCAGTAATTCAGCTGAAATAGGAAAGACATGTCAGGCAAGTTTGCAGAAGGCCTTCAGGATGAAGGTGGCACCCATGGGATAATCTACTCTGATGCTTTACATACAGCTGCTGGGTCTTATCAACCAGCGCTTCTGAGATGCATCCAGCTAATGCAATCTGCTGGTCTTCTGAGGGCAAATTAAGGACTATATTCCCCAAAACTCTGAAAGAAGTCAGAAAGGGCAGTTGGGATCTTTACTCTGTGTCCCATGTCTTGTTTAAACAGGTCTTGTTAAGACCTGATCAAAAGCCCAGTGAAGTCAGGGAAAAACCCATTCCCTTTGACCTCTCTGAATATTGGATCCATACCTGGTAGGGTGTGTGGTGGCTGAGAGGCAGATCTCTGTCAGGCACTGGAGCCCCTCTGCACCAGCCTCAGCCATACATGATAAGGTCTTTACAAGCCAGTGGTTATGTGAGACGTTCTTTTCTTGGTTTGTGTGGCTAAAATAAGTCAAAACTCATCAGAACTGTTAACCACCAAATGACAGCTACTGAAATGTAAGGTTTCAGAAGAATAATCATTTTTCATGCTTTCATTGTTGTGGTGGTTGTTGTTATCCATATAACAACAGCACTATGGAGAAGTTAAGTAATCTTGACAGCGAAGTCAACTCTAGTGAAAGTTTGGCATGGATGAGCTAAGTAGCTTTGCAGAAATTTGGGTCAGCCCAGAGACACTCACTGCTCGCCTTTGCTCACAGATGCTGGTATGGCTTCTGGAGGCAATCAGAGGGGCCAGATTAACAGTCAGAGTGTGTACAGCTGCATTATTAACATCCCATGTGGCCGAACCGCCGATGAGAGAGAAGAGCACTGAATATGCTGGCTCTGGCTTTCCACCCATCCAGAAGTACACTGAGCTTAAATCCTGCCAAGTAGACACAGTAATCTTCCTCTAACAAATTTCTTGGTATCATTTCACTACTGAAGCAGAACACACACCCAAAAAAAGACCAAAAACTCCCCGCCACTGGCTCACTATTCAGTTGTGTTTGTTTCTGAGATTTCAAGATTAATAGGCTTGACAATTGCTTAGCAAAGTTTGAGGAATTAGCAGAAACCATACGATTATTTATAAAGAAACACAACAGCCCTCATAAAATTCAGCCCTCGCGGAAATCCACCAGTCACTGGATTCTTTAGAATAAAGGTCTAAAAAGTATTCTTGAACGTAGACAAAACCTACATGCATGAGAGATGTATAGGGAAGAGATATTTTTCTTCATCCGTTCAGTTACAAGCCCTGACCAACAGGTTAAGCTGCTTCTGGGTGTTCGTGTGCCTGAAAAATATTCATGCAAAACTTGAAAACATGCTGACACCAAACTAGGGTGGAAAAGTTTGCCCTAAGGCGGCAGACTCTGTGATTGTCAAAGCCTGTTCCTATCTTTCCTGGCTCTATTAAAACTTCTTGGTTGAGTGCGTAGGCCATGATGTATTAGCTACAGATCCAGGGGTGTCCTTGTGGATTTTCATGAGGAAGGGCTCAGACCTGTGATGTCTGAAAAGAGAGAAGACACCACAATCCACAGTTGTGATTTCCCCTGGAAGGACAAACAGAATGGTCCTGCTGGTGCTTAGCCAAAGCCTCTAGATTCAGAATGGGGTCTGCTTTGCTTCCTCCATCACCGGGAATTGCAGACATTTCTCAAGGACAGTTCACTCACTGAAAGGTCTGAGCCCACCTAGGGTAGTGGTTCCTTTCTGATTTCCTAGCAGAAGCATAACCCTGAAAGCTAGGGTAACATGGTGAAGATGCCTTTGTTTATGGTTCCCCTAGTGACCACTGCAAACCTTTTAAGCAGGAGAGTGTTTGTACCCATCCTAGTCCAGGGCCAACGTGGGATGGTGGAGCAGAGGGACCAGATTGCCTAGGATTTGGTGCGCAGCAAACACAAGTTCACTTCAAGGAGGAGGCAAAGCTCCAAAGGAGCTGGGAGCCTGTCATTTTCAAGTTTTCCTTCTTTCATGGTGTCAACTTTGTGCCTCTTTTATTCCTGTCCTATACAGCAGGTGGTTTTACAGGATGTAAAGCAGCTCAGGAGACCTATAGGCCTGCTCACTTCTCTAAGCTTACTGGACTGGCACTGGCCAAGTTGTACACTGCAATATTCCAGCTGACTGACTCATGGGGAAGAATCTCCTTGCCCATCTTTTCGATGTGTGTTCTCTTCTCCAATGCCACAGAGATGTTTGCCTTAGGCAGGAAAACTCACCCCCCAGAAGTTTCATCTCATCATACCAGTCCAGCACCTCTCATATTCCCATCCATGGCAGCACAGACAACTTTTCCTCATGAGTCCTTCCTACTCAATCTACCTCTTTTCTGAGTGAACACAGAGATGTTAAATGTTCCTCAGCCTTGTGTATCTTAAAGATGACTTTTGGCAACATCTTTGTAGTTTCTGCTTTGCCTGGATATGTGCAGACAAACGTTTTTGCACCTTGTATACACTGCCTGGTCTTGGTTCAGATGAGATCATGTCTTGTCCTGTTCCTCATCGTTCCCCAACTCTGCTTCTTCTTGTCTGAGACATACTAGAGCCAAATCAGTTCAAAAGAATCTCCCAGAACCGAACTCTTCAGCCAAGGATTGGCTTTGTTTATTTATTTATGGGGAATTATCCAAAAGTCGTAGAACATCCACAGTGCTGGGTAAGAATTTTCCATTTCTTTAAACTGAGAAGAGAGAAGATCTCCAATTTTCCCTTCCTGTAGATTGTTTTGACAAACCCCGCGGCTGACTTAGAAGTTTTAAAATTTCAGGTTCTGGTGTTTGAAAAATGAAGAAACCTCATTTATAGGTTGGGTTCTCTTGCTTTCTCACGGGCTAATCCTTCTGCAAACCCTCTGCCTACAAAGCTTCAAGCAAGATTATCAATGAGGAGGAGAGTGGTCAGTTTATCCCTTCACTCATCTGAGTGTCTCGCTATGGTCAATGATTCTTTCACCTGAGATAGGACTGCATGAAACGAGAGAAAGCACTTTAAGAGTTGACCCTCAAGGGAGAGGTTGGATGAACCTGTGAAGTCTTTGAATGTGCAGCGTTGCTTCGTATTAGTGGATGCACTTTGTTTTTTGCCACCTGTTGGTGCTCATGAGTTTGCTGAAAACTGATCTATGCCTTGTGAGAGGGATCTGTGCAGCAATAGTGTGGTTCACATCCTCTCTTGCTGCCCTTATCTGAATATTGCGGCATTTTTAGCTATAACAGGATGCAAACAGCAAAGATAGACCAACTCTGGGGCAGTGTTTTCCAAGGCTGGGGGGTAATGGCTCCTCAGCTGTGTATCCTACGCCACAAATAGCATCGCGCTGGTGTCCACACCTTGTAAATTACTTGGAGGATGAGAAAGCTTTGTTTTAAGGCCATGGGCAGGTTAATGTAGGTCTTCACCATGCCAGGGAAGAGACCACATTCAACCGTCAGGTAGATCTGGGAAAACCATCTTTGTCTCAATAAGCTTCACGCTGGAACAAGGTTGCTGATGCTATTCTTTTCAATGCTGTTGCTGATGGGCTGCCACATTCTGCAGAGTAAACTGAGGACATACATGATATCCCTGGCCAGTTACAGAGCTTTCGAAGCTTCCAGTGTGATTCTCCAGACAGAGTAGACTTTATATCCCGTTCCTCTAGGGTGTCTTGAAATGAGAAAAATGTTAAACTGTCAAGGAAATGAGTTTGTGAAAGAGCCTATTAATAAATTTCCATCATGATTGGTCATGGCTGTCTGGATTTGCCTGGAAAACATAAGAGTTCATAAAGTGTATAAGTAAAATAAAGACTATGTCCATCTCTGCGGACATTCTTTCGAAGGTAGTCATCCTGGTTTTGCCCATGAAAGTGAAATGCTGAACCTGTTGGGCAGCAAATACTGTTGGCCCCAAGGCAAGTTTTGTTTTGAGGCAGCAGCTCCTGCCATCTGCACTAGAATTACTTGGCGTACCCTGTCCACCCTGACCCGGCCTCTTGTTAAACCTCAATTCAAGGTTAGCTCTTCGCTAAAGATGAGAGAACAAAATAAAGTAGAAGTGGGTCGTCGTAAAGACACACAATGAAATAAATGAACGATATTAAAACATAACTTGGCCGCCTTGGTTTAAGAAAAAAACAACCCAGGAAATGCAGAATTTGCTCTCATTGACGAAAAAGAAAGAAGGGGATAAGAAGAACAAAAGGTTTCCCATGCGGCACTAGCCTGGTGGAGGGGTCAACAACCCTTTGAAATCTTTGATGCTGCCTGTGCCTAGAGAAGCCCATAAAAAGGAGATCAGCAGGGTGGGCACACCCTCTATATGAATCCCGAATTCAGAGTGGTTGGAGTTCTCTAATCTTAGTGTCTTTTTTCCCAAACTACAAAACAACCCCAAAACCCTATTTAAGGAGCCTGGTAAGCATTTCATTTTCCATTGCAACTGGATGCAAATTCAGGTTGGTTGGGTTTTTTGCTGATGGCTAAAAGCCATCAACTCTCAGTTTCAAACCCAACCCCGACCATTGGAATGGGAACACGATTTGCTCAGATCAGCTGCACAGTGCCCTAGTTTCATCCCACCCATCGCACCAGCTTCAGAGCACAGGGGCTCTGTCAAAGGTGGAAGGTCGCTCTTTTTCTGTTCCTGGTGAATTGGGTAGGGAGAGCAGGAGAAAGTCCCGCTGCCTTTATGCCACACTGAAGAAAGATCATAGACAATAAAATGGTAAACCTGAGTTATCTTTTGTTTATCCGATCAGGTTCTGTGGAGTGTTCTGGTGGGGTCTGTGTGGTGTCTGGCTTTCTGGCTTCTCCCAATGGCCAGAGTTCCCTCTGGCAAACAGAATAGCCGTAATGAGCAGGCGGTTATTCAGAGCTGGTCTCTAGGGTAGGGCAGTTAGAAACAGACCTGATGTTGATTTTATATTCACTGGCACAAGGCAGGAGTTACTCCACTGAAGTTAATCGAGTAATTCAGTCTGATGCCAAGGCAAACCAGATCTGAATCTAGACCACAAGTTTAGGACTGATGTAGGATTTGCATAATGGCATTAAAATACAGCTTTCAACTCTAGCTGCAGAAATGTTCTGCTGAGAATTAGACACTAGGCTTGCTGTTTGGGATTAAATAAAAGGACACCCAAGGCATCCGCTGTCACATAAAACAATCCTGTTTTATCTGTTCCTGTCCAGATTAGTCTGTGCTCCCCACTGACATACACTGCAGTGACTTAGCCGCATTCATCTGGTTCAGCTGCAGGGAATTTTCTTAGCCCTTTCTTTTTCCCCCTTTTTCTTCTCTTCTCTTCTCTTTTCTTCTCTTTTCTTCTCTTTTCTTTTTTCTTTTCTTTTCTTTTTCTTTTCTTTTCTTTTCTTTTCTTTTCTTTTCTTTTCTTTTCTTTTCTTTTCTTTTCTTTTCTTTTCTTTTCTTTTCTTTTCTTTTCTTTTTTCTTTTATCTTTTTTTTCTTTTCTTTTCTTTTTTTCATTGTATTTTATTTTCCTTCCTTTCTTTCTCTTCTTTCCTTGTGAACTCGGATCCTCCAAATTTTCACACTGCCATCCAGGTTTAAGCCTACCCCAGGGTAGATAAAGTTCAGGACAACATCAGCATTTCATCAGGACTTGAGAGGCAAGCAGGGAGAAGAATGTTGCAGGGGAGTGTTAAAAGAAATGTTAAATGAGGTTTCTCTGAAACCTTTCCCACGGACAAGAGGAATATTTCCAAACCTTGGCACAGCATTTCATCCTCCAACTGAACTCACTCATGTTTTGCTCTTGGAAGATCCTGAGCTATTCAGAATGACCTGCAAAGTTCACACAAGGTCTTCCCACTGTCTTCAGAAGGCTTGGGGTTAGAGCTGGTAGAGTGCTATAAATATTATTGTGAATTTAAGTTTAACATTCTGAGCGCTGGCCCTTCTCTAAGTTGGTGCCTTAGGGCTGTTCAAGGGCGAAGTACAAGAACTGTCCCTTGAACTGCCATTGCATGTGGCAGTTAGGGCATCTCATCTCTGACCACATCTCTTGATGGCCAAGGGAGCCAAAGGCAGCATTTGCAGGAACATAATGCAGCCAACTTTATCCTTCAGATCCTAACAAGGCAGAGCAGGGCTGGAAATCAGCTCAGAGTCTGGCAGGGGCCAGGAACAAAAGGAAATTAATGGAAGAGCTGACCCAGATCATCACAGGCAATTAGGAACTTATAGATTCTAAATCTGTCTTCTTTTCAAGCAGACCAGAGTATCCTGCACAGATCTGACAGAGGTTAGTTCTATTGCACCATAAGGTGCCTTCCTAAAGAAGGGATGTCTTGAGAGGATAAATGGGGAGGCTGAAACAAAGTCAGTGTGACTTTCTCATCCCTCTCTGGCACCTTTAAGTTCTTTATTCACTTGAAGAAAAGGGAATATTAGAATAACCTACATGTGAGAGCCTGTTTCTGACCCATTTCCCCTGGGTCCCACTAAGTAATTTCTCCCTAGGATCACTGCATGTTTTCCTACAATATTAACTAAGAAATCTGATGTTATTTGATTACCTTCCTCACTGCAAAGGTTAATAATTCTGGGCTAGTGATGTGGCAGCAATTTGGGATGAAATCCTGACCCCATGAAAATCAACATCAACATGTCTGTTTGTTTCCATGGAGTAGGTTTCACCTATTAATTCTCAAGAGGAAAAGGTCAATGATTCAAATAAATGACCTGCCCTGTTCCCAAAAACTTACTTGCCACACACAGTATCATAGACTGGAAAAGACCTACCATGTCTAGGCTGCAAAAGACCTTCAAGATGATCAAGTCCAACCATTAAACCAGCTGTCCCAAGCCCCCTGCTAAACCATGTCCCTAATCTCCATGTGTACACGACTGTTGAATACCTATTGCAGGGTGCCTTTTTGCTTTAGATCACTAACACAGTACCAGAGAGGTAGAAAATTGTCTGAATAGAAGTTTTCTCCCCTGAAATGCTTCGTGAGTGACAACGTAAGGCTTTTCTATTGGTATCGGCTTCTACACATGGGGATTTGGATGTGGTAGATACTTTGCTAGAAAAAGGCATGGGATTAAAATGTCTGAGATAGATGAGATCAGTGTGCACAGGGTTTCCAGAATGCCCAGGCCTACATCCTTTGAAATAGAGACACAATATCCACGGCACAAAACTAGCTTAAGCAAAGGGTCTTCTCCAAACAGACCGGACTGCAGGTACCTAAAACAGAAGACAAAACAATGACTTCACCAGAGAAGCAGCATCTATTTAAACTGGGGCATTTCAACAAGCATGAATCCTTCTAAATACAGAGCTCAGTGCTCCCTGTCAGGCCAAGCTTTTAGCTTTTGATTTTTCTCTGTCTAAATTAATCATTATTCCTTGAGAGCCTCAGGGAAGGATGAAGCAGCAGCCATTTATTGATAGATGTTCTAAAGTGCAGATTGTACGAGATAGGTTGGTGGAAGAAGAGGAAGAACAAGCATAGCCAAGCCTCATGGACCCAAACCTTTGTCCCCATCCCTGTTTTCAGAAACACTTTGACAATCTCTTGCCATCTGCGTGAGCTGGGGCATGTGAGAAAAGACCAGCTGCTAAAACTCAGTGCTTCATCTCAGCAACCTCAGAGTGATCCAGTCATGGTGGTCACCAGCAATTATGGGGTCTGGGAATTCAAAAAAGGACTCAGCCATTCCCAGTGCTTCCTCAGACTCTGCCTAGGGAGTCTGTTTTCAAACTATTGGCTCATTTTTTTCTAGTACGAGCAGTAGGAAAGTAGCTGAGCCTTGTTCTTTCCCTCCACCATGAGCACTTTCACTGCAGTGGGGTTTAAACCCTTGCTTCGCTTCAGAAGAGGGATAAAACAAAAAAACCAAAGGATGAAACTGTGATTTCTTCCTCTGTATTGTGAGGGCATTGCCTCGTGTGTGTTGTCAGGCAGGCACTGGGTTCACATTCCTCCACCTCTGCTTTCTGCACGGACCAGAGTAACGAGCAGAAAACGCCAAACCACAGGTGTGTGCAAAAGGGAATGGAAATAAAAAGAAACCTTTATTGATTCTCATGAAATATTTCTTCTGTTTCTTTCCCTGCCTGGAGAACAGAGAGCCTCAAGTTTCTTCAGGGCACCCTTAGATGAGTGTAGGGAATGTGTCCCTCTGGGTTCCTGAGAAACTAATTCCATGAGCTACACCAGTTCATTAAAGATACAGAAAGATGGGAGTGGGCTGTGTCTAGGGAATCCCTTTGGAAAAACCTCAAGCCTGAAATAGTTGCTTAAGCTTGTGGTTTTCGGAAGAACTCGGAACTAGGATTTGGATATTGGTATTGAGAGCACTCTAATGAAGTTTGCAGACAACACAAAAATAAGTGGGGAAGCCAACAGACCAGAAGGGAGAGCCAGCCTCCTGGAAGCCCTAGACCGGCTACACGAGTGGGCAGGCAAAAGAGCGTAAAGCTCAACACAGATCAAAAAAGGTCCTGCATCTGGGAATGCCTAACCCAGGAACACAGCTCACACGGGGAGCCATCCGGCTGGAGGGTAGCACTGCAGAGAGGGACCTGGGGGTCTTAGTGGACACCAGGCTCACCAGAAGTGAACAGTGTGTTGCAGCAGCAAAGAAAGCAAACAGGATGCTGGGCGGATTTAACAAAGGCATCACCAGCAGAGATAAAGAAGTCATTGTCTTACCCAGTCAGCACTGGTCAGACTACACCTTGAGTATTGTGTTCAGTTTTGGCCCCACTATACAAAAAGGAGGCTGGAGGGGGTCAAAAGAAGGGACCAGAGGGCTGGCAGACCTACCAGATGGAGAAAGGCTGAGAAAGCTGGGTCTGTTCAGCCTTAAGAAGGGAAGGCTTAGGGCAGACCTTCTCACTGTGTATCAGTACATAAAAGTGTGGCTACTGGGAAGATGCTGCCTCCCTTTTTACGAGGAGTCATATGGAAAAGACGAGCAGGGATAGGTGTGAGTTGCTCCTGGGGAGATTCCCACTGGAGTCTGGAAGAAAGTTCTTCCCCATTAGAAGAATTAAACATTGAAACAGTCTCCCAAGTGAAGTGGTCAATTGCTCAACATCACCCTTCATTGGACAGTTTTAAGACCCAGGGTGACAGGCTGCTGGGACATCTAATTTAAACTACATTTTTAGCTTGACAGATTGGACTAGATGATCCGTGAGGTCCCTTCCAAGCTAGTACTCTGTGAATCTATGAAACAAACCTGGTTAGTACACATGCATGCTTCCTGCTGGGCAGCAGCTCCTGGACATGTGCTAGTTCAACTGCTGATGATTCTCCCCATGCATAGTTAGCTCTCACAGCTTCTAAATAAGCTGAAATTGAAGGCTTTTCCTCAGAGAGTTTAGTCATGCCATCATTTTGTTTTATGAGAGTCTGTTGGGAGAAAGAAGAGGAGGGAAAACTGGGTGAAAGTGCTCCTTCCCTGACAATTAGCACATCACATACACTCTGTGGGGTGGGAACCATCACCCCAGCAGCACTAACATTCCAGCAATATCTTCAGGGGACCAATGACTACTGGTGGAAACAGGGAACGAAAATGTTCTGCTCTTTAAAATGGATGAGCTTTGATTTCTTGACCCAAATTCAAGAAAAAGCTTAGATGCAAATGGATCATTGTGGCTCTTGGCTGAGAATGAGACAGGCTACTGTGTAAACTGAGTGTCCTGATCCCATACACTGAATTCAATATCAACATCAGACAACATCTAGGAAAACGAACAACCACACAGCAGAAAGTGTTTACCCTGGCAGAGCTCCTCACACTTATCTCACAGGGTGCCTACAGTGCCACGTTGGTGTGATGCAGCAGCGTGACTCCCATCCCATTCCTGCTGTTCATACTCAAGGAAGCTTCACAGGCTCCAACCTGAACTCTGTTTTGTTAGCGATAGGCTTAACCCAAATCTCTGCTCTCAGCCAGACTTTCTTTCAGCTGAGTGGGAAGGAACATCACAGAACATACAGCCCATCCAGCTTCAGGTGTCCTGGTCTGAGTTCTTCCCAAGCACAGTACAGACAACTTCATAGAATCACAGAACCAGTTATGCTGGAAAAGTCCTTTATGGTCATCAAGCCCAAGCATTGCCCCAGCACCGACAGGTCACCACTAAGCCCTGTCCCTCACCCCACATCTACCTAGCCAGACGCAGACAGACACAAAGGCGTGTGTATTTTTCCCCCGTGAGAACCGAAAGTCTCCGTTTGATGCTGGCTGAGCAATTGGCAGTTCCAAATCTCTTTCTTCACTTCTCTCTCTTGAAGAACAAAGCCTTTGCAAAGAATTTTCCATCCCTCCATGCTCCGCTGAACACCACAAAGATTAACAGTGTTAGCCCCGCTGAAGTACCTTCATCTACCCATGGAAAATAGAGGACATCTCAGCAGCCAGATTTTGAGCAAGAAAAAGAAATGAAATCCAAACTGTGTCCGTTTGGAAGCCTTATCCCTTTGGAGAAGAGAAGGATTGATGTCTGCCAGACTGCTAACAGCTGGATTTTATACATAGGACTGCATAAATCTTCTGTAGGAGGAACACTGGATGAAGTGATCAGGAGTGATTTATCTGACGCAGCAGGTGTATTTCATACCACCTTCCAAGCTGGTTTGAGTGTGTGTGCCGTGAGGGAGGAGGGCTTCACCAAGTGCTAAATTGCAGCCACCTATGCAGTAGGATGTGAGCCAACTAGGTTACTCTGAGAGTCTATCTGGAGTATATCCATCAGCTCCAGCATCAAAATAGCTCATGGAATACGTGTTGGATGTGCTTTACGGAGATAGCAAAGTAACGAGATCACCACTGCAAAACAGGAACATGTAGCTCTGATCCTTAAAAGCTGCTTGTTTGTTCTTGGTGCGCAGTTCTTACTGGTTTGAGAAGGAATTAAATGGAGGATCCCTTCCAAATTTCAATTTCAATCTTGGCTTCTCTCCAGGTCTCTCCCAATATTGCAGCTCTCTGTCCTTCCTCCTGAATGAACAAGCTATCCTGAAGGGCATCTTTGCTCACCAAAAGGTGAACGGCCCACCCCTCTTTAACTTTTTTGGAGGAACCACGGCAGCATTCTGGAGACAAACCCAGCCTCCTCAGCAATGGTCTGTAACCTAATCTAGGTGATCCTGCTTTGGCAGGGACATGGGACTAGATAATCCTTTGACGTCCTTTCCCACCCCTAACATTTGTGATTCTGTTGAGTACCCTTTTGGGGGTCACGAGCTGAAAGCCTTTTCTGGCACATGAGATGCCTCCCTGTGGGACATCCCAGGAAAATCCTAGCTGGAAAATAACTCCTTCCCAACTTGAAGCATTATTTTTTATCCAGGACAGCTCCAGACAAGACAAGTCCAAGCCAATCCACTGCTCTCTCTCCCATACCATGACCTTGTAGACTAGATCTCTTTTAGCTCACATATCCTAATCTATCTCTGAACATGAGAGTTCTGGAAGTATAATGGTGCAGAGGTGAGATGAAGGGAGCAGGAGTAAGAACGCAGAGGAGCTGAGTGAATAAACAACCAGCATGAGTCTGCTGGAATGCAAAATGCTTTTAGCGAACAGGAGCTTCTCCAAAACATCGAGTATTGTTTATTCACTTAAGTCTAAGCCTGAGGAACATCTTGTTTAAATCACACGCAACAGCATGGCCAGATCCCACGTGCAAGTATGTCACCATAATGTCACAAACCTCCAGGGGATGATGTCGATTTACACAGGCGTATCAATCACAACTTCGGTTGGTAGGGAGATACTTAAGCTACCAGCCGTGATGTCATTTAGGAAAAGAGGGAGACCCACAGTGGAAAAAGCCTGTGGCATGAAGCAAGGCCCTTGATGGTGAAAAAGGGTAGAGTGAAGTCTTGCTAAAACAATTTTCTCCTGGTTTTGCTATGGTCAGCACATAGAGAGGTGTCCCTTCCCATGGCAGGGGGTTGGAAATGATATCAAAGGTCTCTTCCAATCAAAACCATTCTGTGATTCTGTGTTCATCTCCTGAATGCTCTCTGGGGATCTTTCTCCCCTCTTGCAGCACAGGAGATGTGCATCCCTGCTCCGAGGCTCTTCTGCTGGCCACAGAGTTGCAATAGGCCACGTATACCTGGAGGCTAAGCTGGCACGTCCAGCACATGACCGTGGAAGTTGGAGCTCAAGGGTATCAGTGAGTTTCAGAGCCCTGTGAGGGGGTTTCCTTTCTGTTTACCCCTCCTCAATGTTCTAGACCAGCTTCCTACAGGTGCAGCCAGACTAGACACCATCTGAAATTCCACCAACTTCTGTTTTCAGCCTGCAACTTCTTAATGGTCCTTGAGCTCCTGCTGCTTTGCTATTAGAAGATGCAGGTGCATGTCTCCTACAGCAGTGGTCTCCACCACATGTTCCACTTTGTCCCCTTCCCTAGCAAAAGTCCAGAATTTACCCTCCCTCTCCTAAACGAACCAGGCAATGTTGGTTGTTCAGCTGCCTTCTCTACGTGGGGCCGTGTCTGGAGAACATTACTCTTTGCACTAATAAAACAAGTGGCTGGTATTTCAGGATTAAATGGTTTTTGTCTTCTGTTTCCAACACTGCATGGTGCTACCTCTGGATGCCGGCACTGCCCGTACTTCCCTGACCTGTATCTCCTCTCTTTCCCAAATGGAGTCCGATGCTGTTTCTAGTTAGTTGCAGAAGGGACAGGACCACAGGACATAGAAGATGTTCAGGAGCGCTCTAAGTGACCTTGATGTGTAAACTCACTCACAAACTCATCACACACTGTTTAAAAATTATCCAGCTTGCCCAGGTTCTGATTAGCAGCATGAAACAGCCATCCCGAGGCGAGTCTATAAAACGTGATCCCCTAGTTTGCTTCTGAGGAGAAAAAGATGGTGTTATATTTGACTTCAGGTTCGGCTTGAGCCATGTTTAATCTTTCTCCAGAGCCATGAGGACTGGAAATTTAATTTTGCTTTTAAGAGAAAACTGGCTTCGCTGGTAACCACAGGACTTTAGGAGTGGAGTCCTGAGAGGAAAATGCCAACAGCTCTTGGGAAGCCTGCACTAAACCAGCAGAGTTGTTTGAAGGGGAGCAAGAGTTATTTGGGGGTGTGTCTGGCAAGAAAAAGCTGAAGAAAAAGAAGGCGCAAGTCTAACCCAGAGGGATCCATCCACTCCAACACAATTATCCTTGTTTGTTATTGTGCACATTTTTCTGGCTGGCTCCTATCTGCCAGCACGATGCCGTCGGGACCCAATCTGCACAGAGAGGAAAAGACGTCTTTCACAGAATCACAGAATTATTGAGGCTGGAAAAGACCTCCAGGATCATCCAGTCCAGCCTATGACGTAACATCACCACAACCTAAGAGCCATATCCTTTGTTGGTCAGAACAATTTCCCTAGACTAAAGAGAGTTTTGGGGATGGGGTTCAAAGTTTCTGCAAAGAAGACAGAAATTAAACGAGTGGGATGCTGCAAAAGGCATGCTGAAAATTCACCTGTCCCTCAGCACGCACAGGGCAACACAGAGACGGTCAGAGCTTTTGAGTTCTTCTGATTTTAGTTCAGTCCTGCTTGTTCCTTCACCCTCCCACCACCATCTTGTTATGGATTTGGCAATTTCATAAATGTTCACATGCACTGAGAGCTTCCCTTCATGCAGCCTAGAAGGAGAAATTGGGCCCCAAGCTCTGAGCCCCTGTTTCATTTTTTGTCTTCTGTTGCTCTGGTTTTATTTTTCATGGAATTGCAGAATGGTTTGGGTTGGAAGGGATCTTTAGAGGTCATCACTGTACTACTGAACTGCTGGAACCTTCAGAGGAGGCCACGAGGATGAGTGGAGGGCTGTAGCACCTC
>VZRI01012542.1:65492-122569 GCA_013397515.1 Upupa epops | reverse complement strand
AAGGTCCCTTCCAACCTGAACCAATCTATGAATCTATGAATGTAGTCCAACCAACCTGCAGTGAGCAGGGACATCTCCAACTAGAACAGGTATCTAATCAGAGATTTCTTGCAGCTTCCATTGATTGTACCCCATCCTTCTGCTGCCCTTGAATTTTCAGTCTTTCATTTTTTATTTTATTTCTGAGGGATCCATTAAGAACAGGCATTGCATGCTGAGACGTTTTCACCATGCCAGGGCATCAATACCCACTCCAAATTAGATGGATCTCATACTCTGAGCACTTAAAATGCTGTTATTTTCATGCCTATCAAGTTCATCAGTAGAAGCAGTGTTATTATTGCACCATCATTTCCTTCCGGTGTCACAATGAAGGTGCAAGAGGAAAGGGCTGAGATGAAGAGAGGACGAAAACTCAAGGGAGTAATTATTTACCACCAAGCTCCCTGCCTTCAGCCGTCAGAAAGAGATGGCACATCAAGGACCTTGTTGGGTTTGTCACTGCTCCAGGACTTCAGCTTCGTGAGCTCTGGTGCCTTGAAGGATTTTGTTAGACCTCCATGGGGTTTTTTGTTGCACAGGGAGAGTCAGATCTCAGGATAGTTAGTGCCTCAATGTACTGAGGGTACAAGAAACCTGGAGATTCCAGTCACTGTTTACTTTTTCATTTGAAGCACAGTGTGATAACAAAATCCAGCTTCACTCAGCACAGACTATCCTGTCTCCAGTTCCTGTCATGCAAATGCAGATGTGAGAATGAGCCAAATGCACGGGGTTAACAATTTTTCAGTCAGCCAGCTTCTCTGAATGCTGTCCCTTGAGAAAGTCCATTTGTCTTCCCAGGCAAGTTGTTCAGACAGTATCTGTCACTTGGTTGGACTCAAACCACACTAAATCTCTCTTGTGGTTGTTCCTGGCTGGCCAAATCCCCCTGTACAGGACGTTACAGCTCATGCTCCTATCTGTACTATCTCTGTAGTTGCTTGCTCTTCTCTAAGTTATGATGTTTTCGGTTTCACCACCACCACTGAGTCTGATTTCCAGCTCCCTTGAACTTCACATTATTGTTGTCAAGCACACCAGTGATTCTTTCGCCCACAGTTCTCTGTGTGGGATGTTTCCCAAAACATCTCTCATGATATTGAAACAGAGAGTGCCATCATTCCTGATCTACAACTTAGACTGCAAAACATAATCTCCCCATCTCAGGAGGATGAAGAAAGAGTTGGCTGTGCTGACATGGGCATCATCACTCCAGATTTTACATTAAATTCAATTACTTTTACATTAAATCTCAATTTTCCATTACTGCCTTGCTCAGACGAGTGGGGTGAGCCATCCCTCTCCACACTTCTGTTGCGAGCCCTCTGCAAATGCTGCAGCTGGATGAATAGCAGGAGTTTTGATTCAGTGGCTGAGTTGAAAATTAAGGAAGAAGAATGAGGTAAAAAACCAACAGACAAGATTAATGTGCTGTTTGACAATTACTTTCATTCTGAACTTTCCATTTGGGGTCAATCTGAGAGATTTTATCGACACAAAACTCAACATTTCACTTAATCGTGGAGTTATTTAGCCCTGCTGCTGCTTCACTATGGGAGTCAAAGACAATTTATAATGGACTAGTCCATGTCTGTAGGGCAAAAGGTGAAGCTTTATTTTAGAATGTCAAAACTACAGCAGTAGTTTTGTGGTGTCCCTGTTGGTCTAAAACTTTGAGTTCAGCTCAAGTAGCCAGTGGGCTATTAGCAGCCATTGGAGGGATGAGCAATCCCTTTCCCTCCAATAATCCCAGACTGGAGGTATCAAGGGATGCAGAAAACCACACTGAAATACAGTTCTGTAGCTCCACGTGACCATTCCCAACAGCCTCCGTTCTTCATCCACTCAACTCCTGCAACCCAAATCCCTAAGAGACACCATGACTGTGCAACCCCAGAGAGACAAAGGATTAAAAGAATAATTTAAAAAATAGAAAGCAAAGCCTAATCTATTCTTTTGCCTGTCTATGAACCTTTTTACTGGTCTGTTGAACACTTCTGCGGTAGCAGTTCACTTGCTGGGATGCTGTTCACTGATGAAGTGTAGAGTTTGGAGGTGGTAGTCAAGAATTTAATAGAATTTCATAGAGTATCTTGGGTTGGAAAGTACCTCAAAGATCACCTAGTTCTGACCCCCTCGACATTGGACTCAGTGAATTGGCTTGTTCACGAACCATACCAAGTGAGGAATAGCAGGATGCTTCCAAAATATCGTCTGCAGGCAGCAGAAAGGTTTGCGAGGAGTGGTTTCTTTCGCCATAGGCTCATATTGCTCTCCGTTCTTGAATATTTGCATACTTCCTCGATCAATTTGCTCCTCCATCTCCCTGTCCCTCAAGCTTCCTCCTCTTCTACATTCATATTCCATTTCTTTAGCTTCTACATAAACCCCAGAACCCCAAGAAAAGCAAAGCTGTCTCAAGATCATTGTATTACAGGAAGATACATGTCTGGTCCTCTCACGTTTCAATATCTTTTTGGGACAGCAGGGAGTCTTTGTTTATTTTTTCAGGAGATCTCAAAAGCTTTCCTACATGGTTTAACACCGTAAAAGAAGTATTTCAAGACAAATGGATAAACACATTCAGAGAAACCTAAATATACCACAGACTGCATTTTCCTCTGTCATCCCTCAGCTACTTTTATTTTATAGTCCCTGTAAAAAGAATTAACATCAAGATGAAGAATTGCACGTCTAGTTCAGGAGAACAGCTTGGCTTTGGAGCATTTGATCCTGCTTGGTGGGAAAGTGAACCCTAGGGAATCTGGGATTGCGTAACCCACAGTACTCAGCACTTTTGTATCATTGGAAAGAAAAGTACTTCTGAGGCAACTTGCCTTAATGATCTGAATGTGCTTTGCAAGCTGTGTTCTTCCAACGCTGACACGCAGTTTTGTGAGTTTCACAGGGTGTCACTCGTTGAGCAAGACTGTCAAAAAGAAGTAAATTTGGGAGGCCCAGATGCGAGTTTGTGGGACCTGAGTTGCCTTCCTAGTCCTGCCATTGCCTCTTGTGACATCCCCCCATCTCCTGCACCTTGGCTTCTCAGCATCCCAGAGGGACAAGAGGCTAGTGATGGAATAGCCATAGAGACCTTCCAATCCCTGAAAGGGACCTATCAGAAGGCTAGGGAAGTACTATTCAGTAGGGCATGAAAAGATAGGACAAGGTTTTAAGCTAGAAAAGTGTAGATTTAGGTTGGATATCAGGAAAAAGTTCTTGAATCTGAGGGTGTCGGATCACTAGAACAGGGGTTGTCTAGGGAGGTGGTTGAGACCCCATCTCTGGACACATTCAAGGGCAGCCTTGATGAGGCTCTGAGTAATCTGTTCTAGTTAGAGATGTCCCTGCTTGCTGAAGGGGGATGGACTAGACGACCTTCAGAAGTCCCTTCAAGCCCTGTGATTCTGTGATTCTAAATTAAGGTTATTGCTTGACTTTGATGATCTCAAGGGTCTTTTTCAACCTGAAAGATTCTATGATTCTCCCAGGTACTTCATACCAGCAAACCACAACTCTGATAGATGTCAGGAAGTGGAAGAGAAACCAGTCTTAAGCTCTTAACAAAAGTGACAAAGAAGGCCTTCACTTTTCAAAGTTCCTTCAAAATGACCTTTACTGAATAATGAACTTAATTTACCTCACTGGGATGAGCTGTTTCTAGCGTGATTCAAAGCTATGACCACGGGGATTACTGCCAAGGCAACTGCATTCATGGGTAATGCAGTAATTCCCTCCACAGCCTGCCTGTGAGCTAGGTCTACGTGAAAACTCTGAATACCACCAAAGTGTTCAGCAGAGCGGACCAAGAGCATATTTTATGGTACCACTCACCTACTAAAGATGCCAGGCCCAACCAACAGCAAGAATTCAACAGGTCTCAGTGTAACAGTAAAAAAAAATAAATAACAGCTTTATTGAAAGCATCCAGCTTGGGGTCAGGGGTTAATGAAACTCAGATGAAGATGTCAGCCTTTTCATCTGGTGGCTTCTCAACCAAAATCCTAGGGAGTGTCATAAAAGAGTGGGGTTTGTGCAAGATGCAGAAAGCTTCAAGCTACTGCAAGTCCCACAGCTTTGGAAAAACTGTTTGATCGGAATATAAGTCTCCCAGTCCCTAAGGAGGCAACAGAGAGCAGAGTTAGTTAAAAGCCAGGAAGATTCCTCATAGATGCTCATTTTTAATGATCTGACTGTGCAAAAAAAAACAAAAGAGAGAAGCAAATTTTATTATTCTTATTGTTACTGTAAGTATGGCATCTAACCCTCCGCGACACTAAATCACAGCAGTTCTGGGAACTTCAGCTACAGAATTGACTCACAGATTTTAATGAAATTCTATGCTCTTTCAGAAGATTTATTGCCATCAGACTCAGTGGAATAGAGTCAGCACAGGGATGACTGGAAGAAATTGGAAGGGCACTGGCATGCATGAGATCAGATTTGCAGATCTCATTATCCCATTTGCTTTAAGCCTTACAAATCTATACAAGGCCATTTGGAGATTCTTATTATAGAGACATAAAACTATTTCTTTCCTTATTCTGTGCCCAGACAAGTCTTTTACAACAGGTGATAAACAACTGGTCTTCACTGTCATGTGATTGCATTACCCTTTGGACCAAATCCAATTATATGAGCATCTTCCTTGTCCAAACATCTCTGATTAGTTTATACCCTCTGAAATTATTCATTTCCTCAAGTAATGTCCTCTTCCCTGGTAAACAGTGTATATTTACATACATCTTTGGCCTCATTAGCCTTGCACAGGCCAGAAGATACTTGTCCACTGTCCAGGTTAAAGCAGATGCCAGTAGATTTCTCCCTGAAGCAAAGTGAAATCACAGAATTATTGAGGCTGGAAACAACCTCTAAAATCATCAAGCCCAGCCGATGACCTAAGGTCACCTCAATAAGCTAGATTAAGGCACTAAGTGCCATGTCCAGTCTTTTCTTAAACAGCTCCAGGGATGGGGACTCCACCACCTCCCTGGGCAGTCCATTCCAATGTCTAACCACCCTTTACCTGAGGAAGGGCTTCCTAATACCTAACCTAAACTTCCCCTGGCACAGCTTCAGGCCCTGCCCTCTTGTCCTATCACTGGTTGCCTGTGAGAAGAGCCTGACCCCTACCTGTCTATGACTTCCCTTCAAGTAGTTATAGAGCATGATAAGGTCCCCCCCGAGTCTCCTCAAGGCTAAACAACCCCAGCCACCTCAGCCTCTTTTCATAAGACTTTCCCCTCTAGTCCCTTCCCCAGCCTCACTGCTCTCCTCTGGACCCACTCCAGTACCTCAATATATGACCCTGTCATCATTCTGAACACTTTGTATGTTTGAATATCTTTCTGAGCAGCTCCCTCCATACACCTCTCTTTATGCTTTTGCTAACAAGAGCGTGTCCTTGCCATGTTTACATCAAATCCTTTCCACAGGGAAGGTTTCCAAAAACCTGGAAGCAGTTAAAGACCTAACTCCATATGAAAGCCTATAGAAATTGCTTACATTGCACTGTTGGAACTTCTACAGAACATGTTTTAATGATGACATTCTCCCAGGTCCTCTTTCTTCTCACATACCTCCACCTGCTTACAAGAGCATCAACTGCTCTTGTTTCCAGCAGATTAGCTTAAACAGAAAAATCAAAGAAAATCCACTCCCCATCATCTTTTTTTAAGTCATGGGGATCAGGAGAGGTGCCTGGAGACTGCAGGTTAGCAAATGCCACTCCAGTCTTCAAGAAGGGTAAGAAGGAGGACCCAGGAAACTATAGACTGGTCAGCCCCACCTCCATCCCAGGAAAGGAGATGGAACAATTTGTCCTGGATACTCTAAGCACATCAGGGACAAGATGGCTGTTAGGGACAGTCAGGATGTCTTGCTTGCCCAACCTGATAGCCTTTTTGAGGGCATAACCAGGTGGATAGATGACGGCAGAGCAGTGGATGTGGTCTATCTTGACTTCATTAAAGCGTTTGACANTGCCATTCAGTGAGACCTGGACAGGCTAGAGAGCTGGGCAGAGACAAATGGAATGAGGTACAACAAGGGTCAGTGTAGAGTCTGGCATCTGGGCAAGAACAACCCCAGGGGGCAATATAGGTTGTAGGAGAAAGGGACCTGGGGGGATCTGATTGAAGCTGATGAATAGCTAAAAGGATGGGGCAGGTGAATGGGACCAGACTAGTCTGAGTGGTGCCCACTGACTGAACAAGAGGCAATGGGCACAAACTGGAACCTGGGAAGTTCTACCTGAACATAAGGAGAAATTTCTCTGATGTGAGGGTAGCAGAGCCCTGCAACAGGCTACCCAGACAGATTGTGGAGTCACCTGCTCTGGAGAGATCCAGACTATCCTGGTCAACCTGCTCTCTGGATGACCTTGCTCTGGCAGTAGGTTGTTCTAAATGATCTCCAGAGATGCTTTCTAATGATTCTGTGAACAACATCTTTGCAAAAGCCCTGTCAGATCATGCCAATGTTTGCATAACATAGATGAGAGTGCCCAGGAGCTTGTTCTAGCATTGTTTCCCCAGCATAAAACGCAGCCAAATCAGCCAAAAGTTCCATTTTGTTGTCTTTGTGTTGCCCAGAGCAGTAGGTTTGGACTCACGATATCTCCCCTTGTGTAATTCACAGGCACTCTTGAAGGAAATAATTCTGGTGTCCACAGTAAATTACTCTGCAAAGAGCTAATGGAAAGTCCTGTGGAAGAGCAGAAGAGCTTAAGGGCTCATGCAGGAAGCTTAATAATATCTCAGTTATCACAGCCAGGAATAACACTCTTCTTTTTCCCTAAAGGGGGAAATTATAATGTTCTTTCATTGTAAAATATATCGTGTCCAAAAACAAATGTAAGAAGAAGGAGGATTAATTAACACATGAGTCAGTGTAGTTGGGGAGTTTACAGATAAGAACTGAGAAAAAATGTTCAGAGTAAATGAAGAGCCAATTAATGGCTAATTTGTTTGTACCGTTTAGCAAACCCTGCTGAGCACCTGGGGGATGCTGGTGCAAGGGGAGCCAGGGACTGGTGCTCATAGATGTGAGCAGATTAACTTTCCATTGTCTAAACCTCATGCATTTTGCATTACACCACAGGAGGAGAGATCACAGGTTTGTGTCCCTAACTTCACCTTTCCTGACAAAACTTCGGCAACTGTGAGGAGGCAAAGGGAAAGGGGTCTGTTTGTTATGGATGCTCGATGCCCCACTGAGATCCCAGGATTCACCCTGGGGTTGAATTCTCCCTGCATACAGAGCCAGGGAGAAGGAATTCATCCCGACTTCCTCACAGCCAGGCACATTTCAATCTCTCTCCACCATAACTCCACTAGTATGTCATATACATCAGTGTTTTTATGCGTCAGTCATAGAATGGTCTGTGTTGGAAGGGATGGTAAAGATCATCCAGTTCCAACCCCCTGCCCTGGGCAGCAATACCTCTCACCAGACCAGGTTGCCCAGAGCCCCATCCAGTCTGGCCTTGAACACTACCAGGGATACAGCAGCCACTATCCCCAAGCATAGTCTGGATCCTTTACATTCTCCCACAATGCTGTATGAACCCAGAGAAGAAAGACACGACTTCTTCCAGTGGCCTTGAACACAACAGCCCAACTCACGGTGAGAATGCAATGGCTGTAAATAGGAATGTGGGTGTTACAACCACCAGCCTCTCATTTTTCCACCCTATGGATAAGCTCCTACAATAAGGACTCTTGGCAAATACAGGCGTTTCCTCTCCTAATAAATTACTCTTTCTGAGGCCACTTCCATGGTGACAAATTGCATGAAGCCCCACAGGCATGTTCTCTTGTTTAATCAGAAGACTAAGTAGACTCAGATGCTTGGCCTGAACTCAAGTTTAATGACCAACAGCATTCGATGTGCTTCTTCCCTGACAGTCATCTCTCCCTTCTTGACACTAAAAACATTTGTTACACCCCCAAGAAGAAGCATCCCAAAGTGACAAACATGGGTCATTCGATGGTTAAGACCAGCATCCTTTCGGTCAGGGAAAAAAGAGGGTTGAAACAAAAGAGAATGAATAAAAATGAAAAGCAGGGATCTAATGTACTCACCGAGCAATTACAGAGACAAAAGCGTGCACCAAGCTGTGAGCTTCCATGGAAGGAAAAGCTGAAAACCAAGGAAAGCTGATTTCATGCTTATTTGCTGCAGATCTCGATTCTGCTCCGTTGCCCAGACCTCTCCATGCAAGAAGAAACCACAACGCAAGCCTCTTGCATTTCTCCAGAGCCTTGTGAAGCCATTCAGATCTCAAAAAAACACAACCCTGGTGTTTGCATTCCACAGTCTGTCTTGCCCACCCACAATTAGATGGAGGGAACTGTGCAGGGACCTGCACAGTGTAACTTCACCTCCAAGTTCATCGTCTCACTCTCATGGACATTTTCACTTGCAAATTACACCTTCACGGATGAATTTTCCTCTGCTTTGATGGTGCTGTAAGCATCCACCTAGATTTGCAAGTTCCAATTTGGGAAGCATACTGTTACTAATCCATAAAGTATAATCCCTTTACTTTAAATCCCCCCTGGATTAGGAATCACAGAATGGAAAAAAACCCATATGGAGGTGAAAGGTCCTTTCTGTTGGTGTAGCTATAGAACAGAGTTTATGGCTTTTCATGGTTCTACTACTTCCTTTCTCTCCTTTTGTTGCAAAATTTGCTGGCCAGCCTTTATTCTGATTTTTTTAATGACAGCCCAGCATCACCCCAAAGGTGAAGAAGTTGTTGCTCTCAGCTCCTGTTTGATACTATTTTGTTATGTCACTAAGGGCTGTGAAACACCACAGTTCACCCCAAAATTGATGCAGGGAAACATCAGAGAGCTGGGAGTGCTCAGCCTGAAGAAGGTTCCAAGAAGACCTTATTGTGACCTCCCAGTAATAAAGGGACCAACAAGAGAGCATGGTCTGCTGTAACAGGACAAAGCATGATGCCTTGAAATGAAAATGAGGGGAGAAAAGGAATAAAGCAGTTACAGTGAGCTCCAGAAGATAACACGAGCAGGGAACTCTTTGTGATGGAGAATGGAGATGTTCAGACAAATTAAAAGCAATCCTTAATGTACAAAACAGTCTAATTTAAGAATGAACCTCTTGCTTGCAATTAGCCCCACAAAAATAAAACCCTACACTACTTGCATCCACTTCTCATTTAATTGGGAGCCTTTTTAAAATGCAACCTGGTTTGCTTCTCTGCATTCTAAATCTAAGAAATCTGATTATGCACAATTACCCACAATTACTTGATTAGGTGCGAGGCAGACCCATCATCTTGCTGGAATCACAGCTTTCATGATTCACACGGTCAAAATTAGTTTAGTGAGTTAAACACCATTAATCACTTCAGAGTAGAAACTCAGAGCGGGAAACACTGACAGAGTTAACCCATCTTTAGTAAAGCTGCACTGGTTTATACTGGGCTGGGAATCCAGTACAAGTGTGATAGAGTGATTAAAATGATCTGATCTATGGGAGTTGCTGTGCTTAGCCTTTGTCTCCCTTGAATTTTACCTCTCTTGTTAATTATCAGGACAATATAATTCAGATTATTGGACCACTAGCTAAAATCCTCTCTCAAGGTGAGCTCCCATAGCCAAATCATCTGTCTGTTAGCACTAGGGTGCTGAGCCATCTAGCTGTCTTTGAGCATCCAGGCCATTACAGAGACACTACAAGATCTCCTCTCACCTTTCCACTAATTAAAGATTTGTTGTTCTTTCGTCACAACACTCTTAAAACACCAACAAAAAAGGCTTCCATGAGGCCAAAGTGAGAAGTCCAGGTGATGGGTGTATAAGCAGCAAATATCCATGAGTAAACGTCAACCATCCGTTGCTGAAGATACCCTAGGTTGTGGTGGCACCCGGTCTTAGTGCAGTGGCATAGACAGAAAGCAGCGTGTCGTTTATCCCATGAATTACTCTGCAGTTGCTGTCTAAACATCTCCAGATTGTAATTCAGGGTGGAAATTAGCATTCATGTTCTCCTTTGTCTCCTGAGTGTCCTTCCACTGAGAAAGGAGTCCGGCTTGACTGGAGGAATGTATGAGTATTTCCACAGCCATGTCATTACCATCTCACCTCCTACTGAAAGGCAGCCACCTCTGGAGGGAGAACAATACAACTGGTTCAATCACTCACAATCAACTTTAGTTAGGACTTTGGGTGGGGGAGCAAAATGAAGTGACAAGCTGTGAAATACTGGCCAGAAATGTGAGAGGAAATTGCACTCAGGGGGAAATGTAGCACTTGCTTTCAGATGGACTCGCTGGAACCGATGAGCTGGGAACGTTTAGCCTTTTTCTGTACTTTGTTTATACTAATGGGCTGTTCAAACTCTTCTTGTTTGTTTTTTAGGAGTATCTTTTTTGGAAATCTGTCCCTTGAGGGATGTAATTTGCCTTAGGGTTACTGAATTCTTCAGCTACTTTGCCAGTGGATATAATGAGGATTCTCTCTATGCCTGTCTTAGCCAAAGGCACTTTTCAATCTTCTACCCATTGTTTTCCCAATAGCAAGGAAAGAAATGACCAACTAGTCCATAAAGTTCAGTCCCTCCTCTCACAGGCAAAAGCACTCACCATCATTTCCAAAAGCAGCTGAACTCCATCTGACAAGTGGTCGTGATCTGTCTGTGGTTGCTTCTTGCTGAACTGTTCTACTTTTTAGAGACCTTCTAATTTCCATTCTGAATCCATCTTGTCTTATCTTCATCCACCTGTGTTGTGGATTGTCTTTGTGCTTGAATAGCTCTTCTTTGTGGCATTGTCTCTGAGCTTGAATAACTTCTTTTTTGCCAATATTTGTATTAGAAACCACAGCAGTTCTATCCCTGCTTGGTACTGGCTTTGCTACTCAAATGTCTTCCTTGGTTTTCATCTCTCATATCACCAAGTCTGTGCACCATTCCCACTTCAAAGGCATCTTCCTTGACCGCAGGACACAGTGAGCACGAAAGACAGGAATCCCAAACACTCCTTTCTCATACAAGACATGTCCTTGACAGACATATGCAGACCAGGAATTACTAGATGTAGATTGCCTCAAAACCTCTGAGGACCAGGCAAACCACAGAGGTGGTCTCACCACACCAAGCCTGAGCTATGGCCCAGCAGAAGCATTCCAACCACACTTACATGGCTGTTGAATAGCTCAGACCAAGCGATTTTTCTTCATGGCTCACCTGAAAGGGAAATGCCAACAAGCACATCCAAACAGGACCTTCCTCAGCGGCTCCCTCGCCCCTGCCATTCACGGCTGTTTCATCCCATGTCTATCTTTACAGAGCCAAGCTGGACCATGGATAGTGGGTAATGGTTTGGGTTGTGAAGGACCTGTCAGCCAGTGCCCAGGAATCTTTATTCTTGGGAAAATATTCTTTCCCGGTTTTCTTTCTCAGCTTTCTCTCTCTTTTTCTGCCTCACAAGATTTGCCAGGTCTCTATCCTTCCTGCTGAGTTTCCAGAGGCCCCACACAAAAAACACTTGAGGTCCATCAAGCACCACTACTCTAATTTAAGCAGGCAAGACCTTTTCAGCGACTGCTGAACTGGGTCACACCACATTTCATCCCTCCCTCCTGAGCAGCTCTGACTCTCTCCCCTATTCTTTTTCTGTCCTCTGCCTTGCGTTCTCTGTAGAAGGGAAGAAACATCTGCTCCTCCCCTGTTTATAGCTTCAGCAACACTCCAGGACAAACTCATGAGAGTCCATAAAAAAAAATTAAATTGAAAATATGGTCCAGCTTGTTTTTCTAAGCAGGACAAAAAGTACAAAGCCTGTCCTTGGAAGCACACAAGTACATAAAAACACATGAGACAAGGTCAGATGTTAAACTCATAATCTCCCCTCCTGCTCCTAAAAAGCAGCATTGTCTTCGAATTCACCGGGGATGGGTGCTGTGGCTGGGGAGAAAGAAGTCAGCTGTGAGGAATTAAAAGGCAGCAGGGGCAGGAAGAGCTAATAAGCTTTCCCGCAGAAGTCCTGTGATTTCAGGCCCTGGGCTCCAATTCAGCTCAGCACACGCTGTGCTCAGCACGTGCTTCTTTGCAAAGCATCGTGATTTCTGCAAGTTTTTGCAGACGTGTCCTCTCTGACCCCTCGTGTGTAACTCTTCCAGATCTCTCTTTTGCATCTCTCCCATTTCACAGCCAGAACATTGCTTCAGACAGAGGCAACAAGTTCCATGGCCTCCTCTCTTAGTCTACAATGCAGATCAGCATGGGGTCACAAGCCCTCATGATAGCAGCAAGCTGTCCAGGTTATGATGAAGAGCTGTGGTAGGGAGGATCAGGTCTGCACAGCAACAACATGGTCTGAAGCATCAAGAAGAATGAATTGATGAAATATAGCAGTCAGGGAGCATTCCCACATCATCTTTCATTTGTTTCCTAGATCAGAGAATCATAGGATTGGAAGAAACCTCCAAAGGTCACCTAGTCCAAACCCCCTGCAATAAGCAGGGACATCATTCACTAGATCAGATTGCCCATAGCCCATCAAGCCTGACCTTGAATGTCTCCAGGGATGGAGCCTCCATCACCTCTCTAGGCAACCTGTTCCATCTCTGTTGGACTGCAGAACCCATAATGTGCCCTGAAGGGTTTATTCCCAACACCCACAGGCCAATATCACCCATTAGAATGCTTCCCTCAGCTGTGCTGAAGAGACCACTCATTGATACCCTAAGGGCCTTAGCAATGCACCTTGAGTTTCCCCTAGATTGGAGGGGACATGTCTATTTGCATACAGGTGTTTGTCCATGCTAGAACTTCCTCCCTTTTTAAGAAGACTGCAGGAAACACTTCTTTTAGTGTTTCTTCCACTATTTCTCTTGCAGGAACAACTAACTGGAGCAAATTAATAGACATTTTAAAGTCAAAGGCAACAAGGGACCACTAAATCGTTTGAGATAGCTTTTCCCTATAACAGAGTATCACAATGCAGGACTTTCCTTCGACAAACTCTTGACTCTCTAACACCTGTTTCCCACCAGAAAGTCATCGCTTAGCTCTTCCTGTGAGACTTTCTCTCTTTTTCCAGGTGTTTGACTTAACTAATGTCTTTGGTCAGGCTCATAAATGACTGTAGAACAGACCCCTCCACTTCCCAAACTTGTTTGGGCTTCTGGAGCCCCAAATGTTGTTTCTCTAGTGCTGAAGTCTCAACGGCTCTGTGAAAGGGAATTGCAGATTCACCAAATTCTGCATTGTTGGGCAAGTACTAGACATAAACACGAAGTTTTATATGATCAAAACAGAGGGCTGTGTTCATGCTTACAAAAAGCATTTACATTATTTACATTATTTACTCATTTTTTTGAACACATTCCAGGGACAGTGCCTCTACCCAATGCCTGGGAAGCCTGTTCCAAGGACTCATCAGTCTTTCTAGGAAGATTTTCCCTAATATTCAAACTGAACCTCCTCAGGGGTGTGGATCGGTAACTGTATATGCAAAATCCACCAAAAGGAGTGCAGTGTTCTCTCCAAGAAAAATAATCACATTAAACAAAGTGACCTCCAGTGGTGTCCAGGATATCATTGCAATGGCCTCATCGACTCCGCAGCTGTGCCCAGGGATCTTTGCTTGCAGCCATTCAGAGCTTTACACCCATCCCAGCTACAATCTCCAATCAGCTTCTGCCTCAGAGGTGGCAGCACACATCTCCTTGCCATGGTAACATAGAGCTCCATCCACCCTTGACAACCTGGAGTCTGCCAAAGCCAAAGGGTGATGCTCCCACTTCAGACCAAGTATGCAAAAAAGGTCTGGATCACCAGTGCCCTCAGAAGTGATGGATAGAACTGTGGGGATTCAGCCTGCAGAAAAGGGGAGACCTTCTGGCTCCTGACAATTCCCTGAAATTCAGGAGGTTGGAGCCAGATGACAGTCAGTTGTTTCTCACAAGAAGCAAGTGAAAGGATGAGAGGAAACAGCCCCAAGTTGCCAAATGAGGTTGAGGTTAGCCCTGCGGACCAATCTTTGCTCCACAAGAGTTGTCCAGATCTGGCTCAGGGTGACCAAGACAGTGGGGGAGCCCCCATCCCTGAAGGATTGAAAGGCTGTGGAGATGTGGTGCTGAGGGACATGGTTTAGTGGAAACCTGGCAGTGCTGATTGGATCCAATGATCTTGAAGGTCTTTTCCAACCAAAACAACTCAGTGGCTCTGTGCTTCTATGATCCCACGTCACACCAAAGATGTCCACCGCCACACACCCCAACCTGTGATGCTCCATAAACTCACAGTCCTTATTGCTGGAAGCCAAGGAAGCCACAGGCTCTGTGTGCATCTTCTCAGCAGACACAAACTAAAGAGAGCAAAACCGAAGGTAGAAGATTCACCAAGGATTTCTGAAACTGAGCTCTTTTTTTTTCTTCCACCTTACTAAATTTGGTGTCAAGTGAAACAGAATGACTTTGCTCCCCTGCTGTTCCGGACAGTTTATTTATTTTTTTAAACCTACTATGAAACCCAAGTCCAATTATAACCTCCTTCCCTGTGCTCTTCCCTTCCAGCCTCTGCCCAGAATAAATCACAGCCCTGGTCTTTAACAAGAATGTGAAACCACAGCTCTGTTCCCCTAAACTAGAACAAAAACAACAAAAACTACAGAAAATTGAAAAAGCTGACACAAGCCAATTGGGCAGGGGGGAAATGCTGACAGCATTAGCACAAATGGTACCAATTACCACCTCCTGCCTTTGTCAACCACTAAATCATCCATAGAAACCGACTTCACACCTCATCTCGCTGCTGAGCATGTAAATGCAAGTCCAGCACCCTAGCTGGAGTCCCAGCACCTCCAATTTTCCCCTTTCTAGGTCCAGAAAGTGGGCTGCATGTTGGCTCATTGGGAAGCAACAGCCTCTCCTCTTCCAAGACACTCCAGAGAAGTGCTGATCCTCAACTGCAGTATCATCAGCACTTCTGTTTCCATCCTGAAAACCTTTCAACACAAGGGCTGGTGAGACTGTGGACACTCAAGGAGCTCCACAGCTATGAAAGCACTAATGGAAATCAAACACCCAGTGAATGAACCGAAAGAAAATGCCATGAAGCATGAAGGACACAGTCCAAGGAGGTGTTCAGTAGACTTTTCATAAAGTGAACTTCCATTGAGCTTGGCAGGGTGCAAATACAGATCAGAGGGACAGGCTCTATAAATGGAAGAATGCATCAAGCTGCAAGAAGTTATCAGTCATCATCATAGTTCCTGTAAGATCTGTTCTAGGAGAAGCTGCTCTGGCATGAGAACCTAGATGATCCAGAGGTTCCTTTCCATCCCTGTCTTCCTGCCATTCTATGACTCTATGATCAAAGGCAATATTTAGCCTCAGCTCTGGTGCTGACTGTCCACAGGATTAAGGCAAATGAGAACTTTGAAGGTTAATTCAATGAAATTAATACATTAGTATTACAATTAGTACATTGCTCAGCATTACAGATGGCTCCTTAGCAATCAAACTTTCAAAGCTTCCCCACCAAGGACTGCAAGAAGATCAGCAGGACACTGCCTAGACCTGGGACCAAGGGGTGCCTGGGACTCTGCGGTGGTGGCTATTATCATCTTTCCTCTCTGTACTTTGCCCTTCTTCTCTTTTCCGTCAGTCTTTCTGTCTCTCGCACACCGCTGTGCGGACAAAGCAATGAGGTTGCACTGCTGAATGTCAGCATAGCCCTCTTGGCACGGTCACCTTGATCTTGTGTTTTGCACTTCAAGATCACCATCACTTCATGTGCCCACCTGAGTGGACTGTGAAAGAAGCCACAAACTGGGCAGGTGTATTCTCTCAAATGCAGTTGCTGAGCGTGGTGTTGCTGGTGCAGCATGTCTGGTGTTAACCTTCTCAGTGCCGAGGGTGCTGCTGACCCTCATACACCTTTTCCTCCAGGACTCCCTTATTCTTTTCTAGAATTCAATTTTTCAGCTCTCCTGGCAGTCGGTTAGCACTGTTTGGTATTACAAATAGTAGAATTACTTATCTGAATGGGTTTTCTCAGAAATTTGAGTTAAATTGACTCATCAATAATTCCTTCTCTCCCTTCTTAAAGATCAGTACAGCATTACACTGTTTTCTGTCTTCAAGTACCTCATCCATCTTCCACGTCCTCACTAGAGCAGTCATTATAAGCTCTGCAATTTCACTGTCTGTCTCTTAAAATATTTAAGGATGAGGTGAGAGCAGCCAATTGGAAATTCTCTCATGCATTTGAGTGTTGAAACTGGCTCCTTCCCTATTCTGGACCAAGATCTCAACCCCCTTATCCCTGGCATTAGCACTGCTCTCTGGTCATGGATGATAATTCTAGGACAGACTTCTCAAAAAGGGCACTTCAGCCCTCTTATCAACATCCATCAATCTCTTTGCACCACTGCATAAAGAACCGTCTGTCTCAGCTCTTGCTCTGTTACTGTGGAACATACAGAACCTTAGAGCAGATACATAAGTGGTACTGCTGGTGTTCCCTTGGGGAGGGCACACATCTTTTGACTTCATGAGGTGTCCTGCTTTCTGAATTCATCCCTACACATTGACACAGTGCACACTGGAGGGGTGTTCTCAGGCAGTGCTGCACCAAATGCTTTTGGGTGAAAGAGGCGGCACTCAGTATCCACAACACATGGGACACAGATTTAAAGCACTGAGCCTTCACTGAATTCTTTTGTTTGTTTTCTTCCCCACCCTTTTCTCCAGAGTGGAGATACAATTTAATAACACAGCAATGTAATTAGTAACACAGCTCAGGCGATTGGGGGTGTCTGAGCTGCATCATGGCAATGTTCTCTTGAGCAGAGCACCTATCATTCCTTTCAAGTCAGATTGCTCCATCCCTGCCTTGGTTATTCACATGGTTTTGGAAATCCCCATGGTTCTGGTCACCAAGCTGCAGGACTCAGCAGATAGCTTCTGGAGCAGGTCCCACCATTCTGTTGGCCCGTGCATAGCAAAGGTTCCCATGCTGCCAGTGAGCAGTAAGTCGTCACCCCTGAATTTATTCTCAGTCTGCCTGCCTGTGGGGAAAGAGCTGTGTGCACAAACACAGCTGAAACACATGGAACAACAAAGTTCTCAGGAAAGTCCTTTCTGAAAGCAGAGGATCCCCAGAGGGACAAGCTAGCAGCGTGTCCACCCCAGGGCAGCACAGCAAGACACCATCGTGGGACATGGAGGAGCTTCTGTGGGGAACCTCAGCAGAAACAAATGTTTAGGCACGGCCCCTGTACTTTCCAGGCCACAATCCTTCATAAGAAAGAGAAATCCTTGCAGTCAAAATCCATTATTCTGTCAGCTTCACCACACGGCATCTGCCACCCAGGAGCAGGCTTCTGCTACTTCTAATTGGAACATTCTTGCTTCAGCTTCTTGCTCTGTGATGCCCTCATGCAGATGCTTGGAGGGAGATGGTTTCCACAGCATTTCCATGCACACACCAAGTTTAGGACATCTCCATGTACAAAGATGTTGGGAGGTTTCCAGAACCCAACAAGCCAGCCAACTGAGTGTGACTGAGGACTTGAGTCCTCCCAGACCTTGACTGTTGAAAAAAGGACTTTTTAAAAAATCATAGAATTGTTTAGGTTGGAAAAGACCATTAAGACCAAGCCCAAGCATTAACCCTATCACTTGTCACTAAGGAGAAGGAGATGTCCCACTCCTCTCTCCAGCCTCCTTTCAGGTAGTTGCAGAGAGAGCAGTGGTCTCCCCTCAGCCTCCTTTTCTTCACACTAAACAATCCCAGTTCCCCCAGCTGCCCTTCATAAGGCTTGTGCTCCAGACCCTCCATGACCCTCACTGCACTTCTCTGGACGCATGCCAGCACATCTGTGTCTTTCCTGTAGTAAGAGGCCCAGAATTAAGACAATATTTGAGGCTATGCTGCAAACCAGAAACCTGGATCAACCTGTCTGTGCTCCTCTGAATGTACTTGTCCTCGTTGTTCAAACCTGCATCTCAGGTGACCTTGCAAAAATGTTCTGGGGTGCTCAGCTCTCTGGGGACCAGACCTGCTGTACAAGATGCCATCTAACAACTTTAACCCTTTCTCCTCCAGTCACCTAGTATAAAAGGCCACAGGTCTCTCATAAGTCCTGTGTCTTATTTTCAGGGCCCATATGGAAGTCTAAGGCATATCAGGGCATCTCAAACTGCCTCCTGTTATCCTCATGTGGACAACAGAAGTGAGCACTGCAGCTCTGCTGCTAGGAGACCTCTGATGTCTGTTAGCAAGGGGATGTTGACTTCTGTGTGTTGTCTGGAGCAGGAGCTGAAACCCATCCTTCATGAGTGCTGATCTTCATAGTCTGTTTACCCTTGTTTGCTATTGTTAAACGAGCCACCAGTCAGATAAATCTTGGTGACTTCTGTCCCTAGAGTCCTCCTCTCCCATTGCTATGTTGACATTAATTGCTTTAGATTAGGCTACAGTCACTCAATTAGAGATTTATCTACTTTCACTGCACTGTGACTAAGCCCAGAAATGGGTCTCCTGCTTCCAGCGCTGCTCAGATGATACATGCCCCTAATAAAACCAGCCACTGAGAGTTTTGACACAGAACCAGAGAGGGCACAGTTGAATCTGAGGTTATTTACTGCTAAAGAAAAACAATTTCATGCAGCTCCAATTAATTTGTCGTGGTCATGGGAAAAAAAGAAAAAGAAAAGGAGTTGCATGTTCTGCTCCCAGTCAGAGACAAAATCTTCAAGCTCTGTCATCAGCAACAGAACGAATGGGAATCGTTTTTCCCTCCTGCTGCCTCCTCTTTGATGCCTCTGGGACACGGCAGCATGGAAGCCTGGTGGAAACCTCTCTGCTTGCTGTAGATGGTAAATCAGTATTCTGGTTTTACTGATTTCTCTCAGGGTTGAAAGCAAAATCCAAGGACTTCTTAGAAAGATAAGGAATTTATTAACAGAAAAAGTAAGGGAAGGTTTTAAAAGATAGGAAAACTGGAGCATGAACCTTTCACCCCTGCCTGCTGCTTTCGCCTCTACCCTTCTTGTGGTGTGGCAGAAATCCTCTGCCACGCTCCGAATGCCATGAAAACTAAATCCCTAATGAGAGAGAGAAAAGAAGGGAAACAAATTGCTGTAGTTTGAAAATGTGCCACGTTTTCAGGAGTTTAATTTCCCCCTCTGATTAGAGTGTATTTTTCTCCAGGGTTCTCATCTGAAGCCCAAAACTGATGTGTTAGCTGTCGCCCAGTTCTCTCGGAGTTGTGTAATGGCATCGTGATGTAGTTTCTGATTTACTTTTTTTGGTTCTTTTACTTATTTGGGGATTTTTACCTCACTTCTTGGTTGTGGATCAATCAACCCTTTCTTTATAGCAAAGTTGCTCCATGCCGGTTGAATTCTCAGCAAGAGCTGGCTGGTGTGCTTGAACTGCAGGCACTAACCCAGAACTGATCTAGACCTTCATTTGAACCCAGGACACAAATAGAGATGGAAAATTAACTGTTTATCACTTGTCCCGAACAACTGGGAGGCTGGGAAAGAGACTCTGCAGCAATGGACACTCCAGAGCAATGCAAGCTCCAAATTCCAAAAGTTCCTTTGGTGAATTGGATTACGGGAAGGGATGTCCGACTGTCACACACCTATGGGAACAGTGTCAGCCTTACAAGTGGAAGGGCCTTGATTCAAATCCCACCTGGTTAATGTTCACACTGCCACAATCAGGCACCATGAACCTGCGGCTGGAGTAGCAAATTTGGGATAGCCAGCCCCACAGCTGACCCGGGATCATGTCAAATTGTGTTTGTTGCTCTCTAATATCCCAACATTCTTCCTCCCAGGGCTTGAGCTGGCTCTGTTACCAGCCACTGCAGGCAAATCTCTAGCTGGTTTTAAAGACTTTCTTGCAGGAGGGCAAAGTAGACAGTCTCCTGAAGTGTGTCCTGGTGATTACATTCCACTCAAGGACAGGCTTAGTTTCAGGTGTACAGGGAGCTTGAAAGCAAAGACATGTTCACATGGAAACAAATGGAATGGTTTGAGATGGAAGAGACATTCAAAGCTCCTCCAGTCCCACTCCTGCAGTGAGCAAGGATATCCCCAACAGAACAGGGTACTCAGAGCCCCAGCGTCCAGCCTGACTTGGAATGATTCCAGGGATAGGACTTCTCCCACTGCCCTGGGAAAACTGGGCCAGAGCTTCACCACCCTCAGCAGTATCAATTTCTTCCTTCTATCCAGTCTGAATCTCCCTTTTTGAGTTTAAAATCATCGGCTTTTGTCCTGTCACAACAGCTCCTGCTAGAAAGTCCACCCCCATCTTTCTAATCAGTATCTTAAGCCTTGAAAGACCACATTAAGGTCTCTCCAGAGCCTCTCTTCAGATAAAACCCCCTAACTCCCCCAACCTGTCCCACAGCAGCAGGTTCCATCCTTAGAGCAGCATTTCTGGGGCCTCCTTTAGCCCTACTCCACCAGCTGCAGGCCTCCACCAGCTGGACCCAGCCCTGCAGGGAGGTCTCACCAAAGCAGAGCAGGGGGACTCAATACCCTATCTTGATCTGCCAGCCACATTTTTCTAACACCGCATTTTCTCTGCAGCATCACTAACTGGAAGTGCTCACAGACACTGGCTCGGGTCAGTATCTGGGTGTGAGATCTTTGATAGATGGATCAGCCAGGCTGGCATCCACCTGCAGAACCAGCATCTCTCATGTGTTCTGCGCTCTGAGTGCAACAATAGCAGGGGAGTTTGTGGGTGGTCCCTCCCATAGGGCACAGTAAGTGATAGGAGAGAAAAAAGCTGCTAAGCTTTGGGAAAGCACAGACCCTGCAGGAAGCTGCTGCAGCCTATGTGGTGAGTACACATACCAGCTGAATTTAGGTCCTGGGTGGATGGGATTTATGACAGCAGTGGTACTGATTAGGTTCAGGAAAAGACACTGATGCAGCTCCCACGCCTCCTTCATGGGTGAGGGGAAGGACCAACACACCTCTCCCGCTGGTCAGAATCCCTGGTGTTCTAGGTTAGGAAAAAATAGGGGGGTTGAGTCATCTCTTCTTTCCTTTTATTCCCAAAAGAATACACGTGTTTTGTTCAGACTGTGGGGAAGGTGGAAACCCACCCCACCTCACAAGGCTTCTCTGCAGCTCAGAGAAGACCGGCCTGTTCACAAGTTAATGGGACACAAGGACGAGGCTGGAGACACCCATAGCTGAAAGAAAAGGGTTTGGGTTTTGAGAATAGGTTTGACTTTGAGGTGCTGGTGTGTGATGGTGCTGTGATGAGTTCCTGTTTTGTTTGTGTCATCTACTGGCCATTATTTCTTCTCTTTTGTGCTTAGCTGGAGATTCCTTTTGTTTCCAGGAGCTGTTTTCTCTTGCCTGATCAGTTCTATCTGAGACCTGGCTGCCTTTCCTTTTGGATTTGGAGATTTTTCCCTCTAACCCGGCACACGAAGGAAAGCAGGTACATTTCTCACGGAGGACTTGGATTGTGGATCTTTGCCCTCTCATCACAATCTACCCCCAGAGCTGTCTAAAACCCCAAAAGCATGCCATAATATCTGCCAATGAGCTGGGGTTTCCATAGCCAGCTCCATCACCTTCTCATCTCACCAAGTGATAAATAATCTCTCTAGAGAAATGAAGAGGTTATTGTAGGGACATGCTGGTGGCAAAGTTAGCAGATCATGCAGAGCCAAGGTGCTGGAATGCCCTCCTGCTCCTGTGCTGGGCTCAGAACTAACACCCACATCAGAGCACAGCACTCTGTGCAGCCACTTCTGAGGTAAGAACAAGCCAGGCCACTCACAGTATATTGTCAGAGCAGGTTTTTGACAGGTGTTCCTCTCCATTCTGGTGTCCCATGTCTAAGGTAGTGATGAATTATGAATGTGAACTTGCCTGATGTACTGAGTTTCCCAGGATTCAGCTCTTGTTCTGCAGTAGGGTGGCCTTGGTGACCCTGCAGTCTAAGAACATCACATGCTATTTTTATTTGAGGGACATGGTTTAAGGGTGACCTGACAGTGCTCAGTCAAAGGGTGGATTTGATGATCTTAAAGGTGTCTTCCAACCAAGATACTCTGGGATTCTATATCTTACCTGTGATGTGCCTATTCATGGTGCCAAGGACATGTTGCTCCAAGTTGGACCCTTCTCTTGGAGTACCTTCCCCACACCCAGTGGGATTTGATGATCTAAGCCCAGGCAACATTGCTCAGGGGACCCTTGCAAGAGGAACAGCATCAGTAGTCACTAAAACTTCCTCCAGCCCATCCAGCTGCATCCACCCCATGGTCTGTGATGCTCATCATGCTACTACTTGTTCATCCTGCCCTCTGTGCTGCATGTCTTCCCCCAAGTGAGCCTTCATTCACATCTTGTGGTGCAATCTGTGCTCCTGTCCCTGTGGGGAAGGTACAGGGCTGGTCTGTAACATGTGCCCATAGAACCATGGAATTGTTTAAGTTGGAAAAAGCCTTTAAGATCATTGAGTCCAACCACAAACCAAATTGTCACAAGGCCACTGCTAAACCATGGCCCTGAGCTCCAGATCTCCATGACTTTGAAATCTGTTCAAGGACAGTGATTCAACTTCCTCCCTGGGCAGCCTGTTCCAAGGCCTGATTGCTCTTTCCAGGGAGAAGTCTTCCTAATATCTAAACTAAACTTCCCCTGGTGCAGCTTGAGTCCATTTCCTGTGACCTCTTTTTGTTCCTTATGAGAAAAGACCAACCTCCACCCCTCCACCTCTCTCCAGCCTCCTTTCAGGTAGTTACAGATAGCAGTAAGGTCTCCCCTAGCCTCCTCTTCTCCAGACTAACCAGCCCCAGCTTCCTCAGCCACTCCTCACAAGGTTTGTTTTCCAGACTCTTCTCCAACCTTGTTGCCTTTCTCTGGACTTGCTCCAGTCCCTTAATGTCTTTCTTGACCTGAGGTGCCCAAAACTGACCCCAGGACTTATTCATCTTTAGCCTCTCATCATGTGATAAGGAACAATGTCTAGGGTATCATCAGAGGGACCCGGTACCCTCCTCTCTCATCCCACTCTGACTGAAAGCCACCCATGTGGATTTTAAGACTCTGCTAATTTCCCTTCAGGTCTGCAAGCTATCAGCCGCCTATGCCCATATGAATATTGTTCTCTGTCTCAAAGAGGGAAATAATTGAAACCGAGGGGGGAAAAATAAAATGAAAGACTAAAGGGAGAAGTACGCAGTCTCAGAGGGATTCACTCAAAAACAGACTTCCCCCTCCAGGGCTTGGTCTCCATCCCAGGCACAAGAACAGGGACTGGAGGCCTCCACCACCCAACAGGACAGTGGCTCGGGCTTTGCAGCAGCCCAGGAGGGACACTGTCACTCTTGGACTGGTGAGCTTCGTTCTGAGATCCTAAGGCAAGGAAAGGAGGAGGATGTTGTGGACCTAAGCTGCACCAGGGGAGGTTCAGGTTGGATGTTAGGAAGAATGTCTTTACTGAAAGGGTTGTCAGGGGTTGGAATAGCCTGTCCAGGGAGGGGGTGAGTCTCCATTCCTGGAGGTGTTCAACAGAAGGGTAGACACTGCATTGGGGTTTGGTTTAGTGGTGATGATAGGGCTAGGAGAAGGTTGGACTCAATGATCTGGAAGCTCTCTTCCAGCAGAAACTATTCTATGATTCTATGTTAAGATTTTAAGGCAAGGAAAGCAAGAGAAGGGGGAAGCTCTGAGCTGCACAGTGTAAAAGGGTCAAAGAATCCCTGTCAAAGGCTGCACAGCCACAGTCTCAGATGCTCATTAGCATATTCTGCTAAATCATCAGCATATCACCACACCAGAAAACAGATGGGCTGCTCAGAAGCTTCCCCTGCCTTCTCTTCCTCCAAGCTCACTGATGCAGCAATATTGGGCTATGTCATCCCTGAGTGATCTTTCCCCAAGACAGTCTGCTCTGCTTCATCTCACCACTTCTGCTTCCTTCACTAGGAGACCACCAGTCCATGCCTGACTTGGAAGTACTTCTTCAACCCTAGATGGGGCTTCACAATAGATACAACCTGTTTCTACCTATCCTTCGTGCGGCAATCCCAACACCCATTGGCCAGATAGGAGATGTTCTGCATCACCCTACACAGAGCAGAGCTACTGGCTCAGGACGGGTTTACTTTCCAGAAGTGAGGGGTAGACGGTGACCAGAGTGGCACTCCAATTTTCTCCATCCCAAGCAGCATCTTGCAAAACTCCACAGAAATCTGATTTGGGTTTACAGTGGTCCCCAATGTCATGATGCATCTTAGGATGAAGAAGGCATGGGGTTCTTTTAGGTCTATGAAAGGGTATGAGAAGGGAAGGATTAAAATGTTGTTTGCTTTATGTTTCTGCCACCCATAATTCTGGATTTCAGTCAACATGAGGCCCTGGGCTTGGCAGGGTTGGGTTAATGATTGGACTTGGTGATCTTTAAGGTCTTTTCCAACTTAAATGATTCTACAATTTTATAGTTCTATGGTTCTTTTCCAGCTGAAAACATGTTTGCAACCCGAGGAGTTCTCAAGAGCAGCGAGTAGCCAGGTCCATCTGGCATTTTATCATGGCTGAAGCCAATGGTGGGCATATCTGACGCTAAGACAAAAAGCCCATTGCCAGGAATCTGCATGAAGAGATTTCTGTTCCTTATAGTAATTTTCTTTTAAAATAACCCAAACCTACACCACTTCTCAAATGTCAGCTCCACGGTAGAGGCTGCTGAAGCACCATAAACCAGAAAAGGATCCTCAGGAGGCAGAAAACAATTAAAAACAGAAGTCCATTTTACTCTCTGCTGCCAAAGGAAAATAACATCAGCCTGCAACAGGTTTATTTTGGCAAGCTGCTGCATAAGGCAAAAAGAAAAGGAAAAGAGAAGTGGGACAATCTACAGAGGAGACATAAGTGTTTCTGAACAGTTCTGCTTTCACCTTAGTCACTGACTTCAGGATGCTGGAAACCTCTAGTGCAACTTCAAGAATTCCAGCCTGGTTTAGCCTCTCTTCATGAAGAAATCATAGAATGCATTGGGCTAGAAGAGCTATTTAATTAGAGCAAGTTGCTCAGAGCCTTATCCAGCCTGACCTTGAATGTCCCAAGGCATGGGACTTCTACCACCTCCTGGGACAAACTGTTCCAGTGTTTCATCCCCTTCATTGTAAAAAACTTCTTCCTGATCTAAATCAACCCCTTACTGATTATTCTTAGCCCCTGCTAAGAAGTACCTCCCCATCTTTCTTATCTGCCCCTTCAGGCACTGCAAGTCTGCAATATGAGCCAGCAATATGCTCTTGTGGCCAAGAGGGCCAACAGCATCCTGGGGGTGATCAGAAGAGGGGTGGTTGGCAGATTGAGAGAGGTTCTTCTCCCCTTCTACTCTGCACTACTGAGACAGCATCTGGAGTATTGTGTCCAGCCCTTCAGCTTTCACACCTCCTGTCAGTTTCCTCTTCTTTGGGATCTTTTCTGGAGCAGGATGCTTCAGAGTAGAAGAAGTTTACCCTACAGTTTTCAGACTAATAGTAACTGATGCAGGACAGTGGAGAATCCAGAGGTTAAGGGCATCAGGCAGGAGGAAAAGCAGTTCCGTTAGGGAGATAGTTTAGCCTTGGGTGCCATGCTCAGGGCAAGGACTAGAAAACCAGCAGAAGTTAATGATTTATCGTTATTTCACTATCTTCTGACTTCAGAAAGAAAGTAGAATCATAGAATAATAGCATCATAGAATCATCAAGGCTGGAAAAGATAGACCTTTGAGATCATCAAGTCCAACCATCTACCAAACAACTAAACCATCTCCTGAAATATCGTGTCTACCTGTTTTTTGAACACTTGCAGAGCCAGTGCCTCCACCCCCTCCCAGGACAGCCTGTTCCAAGGCCTTGCCACTGTTTGTGGGAAGAAGATTTTCCTTAAATCCAATGTGAGCTTCCCTGGTGCAACTTAACCCCATTTTCTCTTGTTCTATCACTAGTCACATATTTTCCCCTTTATCATTGGACTTCAGGAGTATCTTTCCATCACCTCTGTTGACTCTTCCTCCTCTCCTGAGGAATTCACCCCAGTAATAATTTATTTTGTTTCAAGCTGCTCAAAAGAGCTTTCTTGATGCAGTTAATATTTTATCTTGCAAACAAGGCACTTGGCAGCAAGGAAAGATCTGCAGCAGCCCTTGTAAAACAAAGTGAGAGTAGCACATCTTACACAAGCGTGCAGCATTTTAGACCTTTCCACGTCACTACTAGCTGATGCAGCTCATCAGACCAGAGCTGTTCCTCCACATGGCAGAACCAGCACTCATCCTGGACCAGAGGCACCTCTGCTGATGAGCATTAAGGAAGAAAACTTTCTGGTCCACACCGAAGCACCCTCAAACGCATATTCTGAACTGCACACGGCTGATAAAAGGGCCTCAGGTTGTGCCATGGGAGAGTTAGGTTAGACATTGCAATTTTTCAATGGCAGGGTTGCCAGCACTATAGCAGGAAAGCAGGGAAGGAGCTGATGTGACAGAACAACAGGTGATGGTTTTAAACTAAAAGGGGGAGATTCAGACTAGATAGGAGGAATGAATTGTTTACATTGAGAGTGGTGAGACCTTGGCCCAGGTTGGATGCAGAGGTGGGAGAAGCCCCATCCCTGCAAAGATTCCAGGTTGGGTTGGACCCTGGGACTCTGAGCAGCCTGCTCTGCTTGTCCCTGCTCACTGCAGGAGGTTGGAATGGATGAGCTTTGAATGTCCCTTCCAAACCTATCCTGCTTGAAATTGTATCTATGATCCAGTAGAGGAGGGACACGTAAGCAAGTAAGGAGCATATTAGGGATAGTGAGGGGTTTTGGTGGTGTGGTTACATTTTGTAATAACTATCAGCTGGTCTTCTGTGCCACATCCTCTTCTGAGGGACTGCGAAGGACTCAGTTTTATACCAAAGTCATTAGGCATAGGGGACAGCAGAGAAAAGTCCCTGTATCAAGACACAGTCAATTACAATTCTCTAAGCACTGAGCCCAGCTCTCCATCTCCTGTCATAGTTGCTTTACTGCATCAAGATGAGCAATGCAATGACAGCTGCAAGGTCCAAGATGACAACGGATTAGTTACAATAATCACTGGTTTAATCAGTTTGTAGGATCCTTGAGTTACGTGATGGCTGCTGACATCAACTCTCATCTTCCCAGAGCTCTTCAAAGACAAATGCTAAGCTCTGCATGTAAATAAAGGTCTAGTCACTCAGTGTCTGTAATAAATATCAACGATTACAAATGATCCTTTATATGAAATAGATATATAAACTCAAACAAGCAATGATTACCTATTTATTTGGAAGATTTAATCTCTTGCCCCATTGACAAACTGTCAGAGAGCCCATCAAAATCTCTACAGTTCATCTGTTATTCATAAAATAATTTATGAGAACAGGATTCTCATCCACAAAGTGCTTTTTTATTGCCACTTCATAAGAAGTACCCCGACCTGTTTCTACTAGCATTATTGACATTATTTCCATCATCCCCGCTCTTGCAATAAGCAAGCGTTAATATTTTACGCTTTGATGAGATGGTAATGTCTGTGCATTAAATCTTAACATACGGTTATGTCCTGCCAGTATGGCAAAGAAACTATAGAAAATTCTTTGTATTTCAACTTTATGTTGGCCCAACTTTGGATTGCTGCATGTATTCACTGAAAGAGTGGCCAAGTATTGGAACAGGCTGTCTAGGGAGGTGGTGGAGTTGCCATCCCTGGAGATGTGCAAAAACCATGCAGAGGCGGCACCAGGGGACATGATTTAGTGGGCATGGTGGGGTTTGGTCAATGGGTAGACTGGATGACTTTGGAGGTCTCTTCCAACCTTAATGATTCTATGATTTTGAGAGTGACTTTTACCACATTACAAGCTCCACTTAATTAGACATTCAGCAATTAACGTGTTTCTTCAGTTACCTTTTCTGTGGTGGCCCACTGATTAAATTCAATTGGGTTTGGAGGGAGGATGTCAGAACCTGGTGCTCTACAGTTACACAACCAGTTATTTTCACACGTGACCATATGCAACAAAGATGCAGATCAATCATGTTTGGATACAAGTGTGTTAGTGTCCCCACAGCACACAGACAGGCTGTACCTGACAGGCCCAGAAACTACAATTATTCCCCTAATTCTTTGGTCCCAATGTCACTGCAATCACAGGAGATGACAAAGGCTCAGAAAGGTTGATACCTTCCACTTGGGCACATGCTCTGAATTCACGCAGACAAAACAAAAATGGTCTAACAGCAAATGAAAAACTGAAATGAAAGCTCATTTAAAATTGAACTAGTTTTAAAATACTCACATAAAGTAATGAAGCTTTAATGTCTTCCTACTTAACATCTCATTTACCATTCCAGGCACTTTTCCACCCTCCAGCATCCTGGTGGTGCTTTCTTGAATTATTCACTATGATAGGAAAATATTAGAATCGAGAGTAATGAATTTTGCACCATTAGCTTTGAACACAATTGTCTCTTTTCCTGCCTTTCCAACATCTCCATTTATAGACGCAGGTGCTGAGGTTCAAAAAGCGAAGTGATCTTTCCCCTCATTGACACAGTTGAGTTCAACCGTCATGACTCTCCATGCTAGAGTCACTCAGCAAAATTGTGAAGCACTAGAGTTAGCAACTCCTCAGAAGATTGTTTATCAAGCAAGTTCCTGAAGAGGAGATAATGGCACGCTCATCCAGAGGTCAACATGTGAAATGTCTCTCATGGAAAAAAGACCATAAGGAAAAATATCCCAGAGCACCCTTTACAGTGCATTAAATCCATAGCAAAGGACTAAATTGAAGGACAATTTTGCCCACAATCTCAAAGTCCTGATTTTGGACAACGTAGGGGTCATGGGTAGAGCTGGTGCTCTCCTTTAATGCACAAAATAATTGTGTGTTTGGCTCCGTCCCAAACAGAAGTGTTTGCCTCTGTCCCAATTCCCATCCGATGCTGCTTCTGAAGGAGTGGAGATGAGTGTGAAGCCCAGTAAACTGAGTCTGCTGTGTCCAAGGAAGATGTTCAGAGAGTTGCTCGTAGCCTGTTCCTATCTGCTGGTAGCTGATAGCAGAGATCCCAGGGCTCTCCTGCTGTGCCCTTGAGGAACAGTGACAAGCTCTAAAATTGGATTATTCCCCTTCCAATTAATTACACAGCTATCTATGGCATCCAGAGCAGCAATGTTTTTAATCTAGTATGTCAGCACAACTGTGTTCTTCCTCCCTGAAGCTATATGAATTTGTCTTACTACAGATAGGGTAATGCAATCACAGAGAGATGGTATTGCCCACTCACACAAACACATTACTACCCTGTGGTTTGGGTCTTCCCTGCATTCTTCATGCTTTCTTAGTCCCTTATTCTAACTGTTTTTCCAGATTTATCTGCTTTCTCTCCTTTCCTATTCCTTATTCACTTTTTCCCCAGTATTTGGGCCATTGTCTTATAGTTTCTACTGGAACTTCCCAACTCTCAGTCACAGACAATGGATATCTCTACGCTCCAAACACTGCTTTTCTCTACTCAGTTTCTCTGGGAATTTTCTTCCTCATCTTCCTTGAGTCACACTGTGTAACCTCGCAGGAGTTCCTCCTCAACCTGGGGAGAAGGTGCAAGAAATAATTACAGCATGGAGTAAACCTGAAAGCATGGAATTATAGAATCATAGAATCACAGAATCGTAGAATCACAGACTGGTTTGGATTAGAAGGAACTTTGAAAACTCCTCCAGTCCCACTCCCTGCACTGAGCAGGGGCATTTCCAACCAGAGCAGGTTGCTCAGATCCAGCTCATGTACAGCTTTTCCATCATTATCATGCCCAAGTCCTTCTCCACAAGGGTGTCCTCATTACCTTCAGCCAGAGCCTGTGCTGATAAATAGGGGTTGTTCTGATCCAGGTGCAGGACTTGTTGAACCTCAAAATGTTCACACTGACCCACTTCTCAAGCCTACACAAGTCTGAACATTTGATTTCCTTACATCAACACCTCCTGTCACTTTTAAGTGTATAAAAGGCTTTAGAACAGGCATCCTGCAGGAGTAATATCTGTCAGGTTTGCAATTATAACTTAAATAACAAGAGGAAAGAGTCTGATTCAAAAGTCTTTAGACATCTAGACCAACAACCTCAATAAATTACAACTTCTCTGTGAGCAAGTTCTGGCTTTGGAAAAGAGGCTCCAGTGTCTATTTTGTGCCATTAATGATCCTGGAGGTGATTTTGAAACCATGAAGTTAAATATAAATAGGATGCACTACTGGAAGAGTGATGGGGAGAAGAAAAGCCTGGAGAGGATGTACAGATGGTCATCCTTCTAAAGCTGCGTCATCAGCACAACCTCGTCAAAGGATGTGTTTATAAGACCCTGATTCACAGCAAATATGTGTTGGATTCATACATCCCCACTAGTGAGTTAGTTGTCCTTTTACATTAACATCTTATTTATTCATGTATGTTATAGCAAAGTTTAAACAACCCAGTACAATGAGACTGCCCATAAACCTAAAATCCAGGAGGTAGGAACACCCTCATGAGTGAGGTTATGGACAGCCCATGTCCAATGAAATGTTCAAAAAAGCTTTAACAGAAAAACTAAAACACAACCCAAATGAGACCAACTGTACTGGTTTAGCAAGAGGGTCTAAATCAGTTTGGGTTGGTGCCTGTAACTCTAGCACAACATCCAGCTCTCACTGAGAGTTCAACAGGCAGTGAAGCAACTTTGCTAGAAAGACAACAGTTTATTGACCCCATCACCAAGGAGAAAAGGAAAAAAAATCCCCAAATAGGTAAAAGAATCAAAAAGGTGAAACAGAAACGGTGTCACAGTGCCTGTACACACAGTCTGAGAGAAATAGAAGACTGCTTACACCTTAGACAAGAGGTCTGGGGTAAGAGAGTGTGCAACCAACACTCATAACCAACAGCCACCAACACACACACTCGCACCCCACTTTCCCCAAGAGAAAGGGAGGGGGAGGCAGGAATACAGCACAAAACATACATTTGGTGCTTGTGGAGAAGTTCCTTTTCCCAATCCTCTTGCAGACATCAGCACTCTGTGACGTCTCCGGCATACTTCTGGCTCCCCTTGGCTAGGGGCTCTTCTTTGAGGCTATAACAGTGTCAAATGTGGAGGATACAACAGGGTTCCAGACTCCTTCTCTGTTTGCCAAAGGCTTAAGAGATCAGTGCTCGTGATCTCGCTTTCTCTCTCTTAGTAGAGGCTTCTGTCAGTCTCTCTCAGTGGCAGAGTATACAGGATCTTTGCCATCCTGGTGGAGACAAAGCAACATGGCACTGGTTACACACAGCCACACCTGTTACGGCGTAAAGGCTCTTTGGGGTCTCATCCAAGGGTTCTCCACAGGCCTTATGCAGAGCCTTTCTATCTTCTCCCCTGTAGTCAGGCACCAAGGGAGGTAGAGAGTTAAGAGCTCACCTCTGTCTGGCATCTTCAAAGGCATTCTCTGTAGAAGCGGCTGTGTGGAGGAGCTGCCCTTACTCTGGTCCACTGCCAAGGACAGGAACGAGCTGGTGCAGCTTTTCTGTATCTCAGCCCTCAGTGAAAGAGGGGAGGGCTGCAGGTTGACCCCCACAGAAGGGGGTTTGCAGGTACAAATGCCTTGTCTCTTCAGCCTCTCTGCATTGGAGCTTCTGTGCAAAAGAGGCCCAAGGCTACCCCCTGCAGCAGAAATGCAGCTGGGCTGAGACATTCTTTTCCATCCTTCAGTGGCAGGGGGTTGAGAGCCACTGCTTGCCCCCCCACCCTTGGGGGGTGGGGGGCAGCCCTCTCCTAGAGGAGCTCCCTGCCTCTAAAGACGTGTCGCAGCAGAAGACGACAAAGATGGCGCAGAGAAGAGAAGAGAAGGAAGAGAAGAAGGAGGAAGTACCTTCCCTTTAGGACTGTGTCCACCAATCACCTGTACAGTCCACACACTGACGCAGGAGGTCTGCTAGGAAAGCCACCTCCAGCCTCAAAATAAAATGCTTTTTCGGCACAAAAGCACCACAACTGATAGTTGAAAATCTGGTCATTTTCAAACCAGAACACCAACCAATTTTTTTCATCCCTGGAAAGCGAAGATACTCTGAGAATTTAAAGGATTTAAATGCTTCTGCATCCTGATCCTTAGACACATTCATTTGCACCTTTTCATGCAGAATTCTGCATGGAATTTTTCCCCCTGCAGGTCTAATAGCAACAGATATCTCTGTCTAGATGGTGGAAAAGGCAGTGACATCCCATCCATTTTGCATCTTAAGGATACAGGGGAGAAAGGAGATTAAATCAGTGTTTACTTTGCCTGTTAAGGCTAGTCTTGATTTTAACGTGGGGATCATATGGAACTACTGCTGTGGGTTCCGACTCAGCTTGGTGTTTAGGGTTGGTAGCAATGATAAAACCACACAACTGATGGGAAACTTCAGCCTGAAGATCATATCACCACAGACAGACCCCAAATCATCTTGATCTCTCTGTGCTAGAGCTGAAAGGTTTGGGAATCAGATTGAGCAAGCAGTCAAGCCTGAATTTAGGGTTTTAACAAACTAAAATCAGGGGAATACAATTTCAACATGTGTTTCACAGTGGGGCTAATATTCCCCCACCGTTATGGTCTCTGCTTTCTCAGCTACTGCGACAGTAAAACTCATATCCAGACTGCAGAGGAAACCATGCTGCTCTTTGCACGTTGGCCCTTCATTCACATGAAGTGTGAAGTTAGGTGCAGAAAGATAGTCATGAACTTAGTCTCTCAGGAAGCAAGAAAAATACTTCTGGAAAAATATTGATAATGGGAAAAGAAAGAGAAAGTTAGAACAGGAAGGAAAGGGGGACTCGGAGAAGGAAAGTGAAACATGATCGAAGAAAATTTCCCCAGAGAGCCTCAACCACTCTTTCCCTTGAGTAGAAATTGAGCTAGAGGCTGCCTTTTAGCTTGCAAGTCTTGGCTTTCCTTCAGCTCCCTCTAAGCAGCCCTTGTCCAATTTATTGCACTTGTGGAACTGATTAGTCCAGAGAGGAACAACGGTCTTGAAAAGGGTTATTTGAAACTCCAGCAATAATCACTTTATTCTGAATTCTTCCATGACTCCACGAGGGCAGTTGCAGGTCTCAGCGTAGCAAAGGACCTTTGCATATACTAAAGGCTTCAACACAAAGCAGTCTCGCCTGGTGCTATGGTTCAGAGGTTTAGGAAAATCAAGCAGGAAAAGCCAGTGATTTTTTCTAGAATTCAGGCTGGATAGTGAGGGACGACTCTGGTCACCTCTTATCCAATGCGTCCTGACTCTCCATGTCTTTCCAGAAAATAGCTAAGACACATGAATAGGGATGATTCAAATTCAACCCGGCTCTTCAGTTGTTGTGGTGTAAACATCAGTCTCTACAGGATTTAGTGAGAAGGTTTTCATCTCCGTGTTTGCATGCCCCTGGGAAAACCATTTATCTTGCACTGTGAGAAACAAGCCAGAGCTAGAAATTATCGTTTTATTTCCTTCACTGAAGGGGAAGCAGAGGTGCGAGAGATCTGGCCCTCATTGCTGTTGGCAGACAGGGTATTGCTCTGAGTATTGAAATTTGGAATAGAAGCATATTTAAAAGAAAGAATAAAAAAAAAAGAAGAGAGAAAAATTGTCCATGATTGACTGGAGTGATAAAAATCAGTCCGGGTTAATTTTAAGACTTGAGCTGCCTCTGTCTCACATCTGCTCAGAAATGCATCCTGGATTCACTACAGCCCAGTTCCAATCCAGACTTATTTGAAGTGCAACCGAGTTCTGCTCAGAACTTGACCAGATTACTGTGGAGCTGCAGAAATTGGCCCTGGATCAGTTGGCTTTTGGCCCAGGTTCCACTTGAAGGCATCTCTGATCACCATGGATGGGGAAAGGCTACTACTGGAGAGAGTGGAGCTCAGAGAGGAGGCACCAGGTTCATCTGCTGCTATCCAAAATAATGAATCATGGTACGTATAGGGTTGGAAGGGACTTCCAAAGGTCAGCTCGTCCAACTCCCCTGCAACAAGCACTAGACCAGATGGCCCAGTGCCCCATCAAGCCTGACCTTGAATGCCTCCAAGGATGGGGCCTCCACTACCTCTCTCAGCATCCTGTTCCAGGGATCTATCACCCTCAGATTAAAAACTGTGTCCTAATGTCCAGCCTAAGACTACCCTTTTCCAGCTAAAAACCATGGCCCCTCCTTCTATTGTTGGGTGCCCCTGTGAACAGTTGTCCCCAGCCTTCTGATAGGCCCCTTTCAGGAACTGAAAGGTAGCATAAGGTTCCCTCTGGGGTCTTCTCCTCTTCAAGATAACCCCCAGAGAGGTGCTCTAGCCCTCTCAGCATTTCCATGGCCTCCTCTAGACATGCTCCACCAACTTCTCATCCTCCTTATGTTGAGCCCCAACCAGTTCTGTTTTCATCCAAGCAGGTAAGAGAGGCTTTTTTTCCTGTCCTTTCTAGGACAAAGGGAAGGGAATCCGTTTCAATTCCCACATGGCAAACCGATGACATCCTCATTTTTCTAACAAGAAGGTAATTATTTTCACAAAGCCTCACGTGCTTTCCATTGGCACTGCTCTGGGCTCTGCCCTCCTGCTCTTTGAATTGCCATACCTCCTTGATTAACTCTGTCACAAGAGCGAGTGCAGCTCCAAGCAGGGGAAGTTAAACCAGCTGGATTTCATAAACACTTTTGCAGGCTCACAAATCTTTCACTGAGGCTCAAAGGGAAATTAATTTGTTGCATAAATCTTAGGATAAACAGCCACGTTTGGGGAGGCTTCCCGGTTTCTTCTCATAAAACAGAGCTAGGCAGAGTCACAGGTTGGTTTTGTGGGACAGAGTTGTTGTGAAAACCCATAAACCCTTCTAATTTATATAAAACTTTCCAATCTGTATTATTTTAATTAGCATCAAAGCACCTGTCTTCAAAAAAGAAATAAAATTAATAAATAAATTCAGACCTGCAGGATCAAACACTTAAAAATTAGGAAATGCCCGAACTAAAGTCATCGTGCAATAATGCCAGGCAAATAGAGATTATTATTGGTTTGCTTGCCAAAGCTAAAAACAAGGAATGAAATACCAACTTCAAATGAAAACAGATTATTCGTTTGTCTGGAGGGAGGAACTGGAATCAATCCTTTGAGATGAAACGGATTAATGAGATTAAAAATAACAGTCTTAACGACTTCATTTGGCATCAGCTTGGAACACAACTGAACCTGCTGCGGGCCTATCCCTCAAAATGATGCCTAGATTCAGCTTTGAAACAGAAGCATTGCTTCCTCCTGATGTTTTTCCCGTTTTAAAGTGCTGAAAAATGCCCTGAACTTTTGTTCACGTGGCATCCCCCCCACTCCCCGTTTTCCATTCACCCACACAGACTGCAGTCTCCAATCAGTTGCCGTTTGCTGTGGGTTTGTTTTGTCAACGTCCACCTTTGGTGTGAAAGTGCATGACAACTTCACTGAATGAGGTGACTGTCCTCTCCTCTGGCCCAACACTTGGGGCTCATCACCTTTTCTTTTATTCCTACTGGATGGATGAGGTTTGCTAGAGAAGGAGCTGTCAGAAATGGTCTTTCTTCGCCGTGCTTGCTAGTGTGACCCATAGTTTTTTCACTGACCCATCTCTACTCTGAAGATTACAGAGTTTGTTTTTCCTGGCTTCCCTGCAGCACCTGTTGATGGTCACTTTCAAAACAGCAGTCCATCATGGCAGCATTCAGGACCAGAGATGATGCCGCTGCAGCATCCTACAAAGCCAATGTCAATGAAGTCAGCCTAAGATCGTCCAGTAGCTTGCAGAAGATGAGAAAGGGAAGTCTTCAGGTGCTTCAGGAGGGGTTTTTCTCTATGAAATGTAGATACCTTAAACTTTGCTGTCAAATCGGTCCTTACAGACCCCCTCTGCAATCAGTCAGAGGACAATCACACCACTTCCATGAGAAACATACCCTGTGTTACAAGCCTCATGATACGACTATTTACTCCAGTAACATGGTCAGTGGGCCCAGCTCATACTCAATGTCCAATGTCCAAGTTAGGAACAATTAATATTCTCCTCCAGAGTCTTTTATCTCAAGTCCTGGGGTCAATTTTAGGCACCTCAATACAAGAAGGACATTGAGGGCCTAAAGTTGGTCCAGTTGGTTGGAAAAGGGTCTGGAGAACAAACCTTGTGAGGAGCAGCTGAGGAGCCAGGGTTGGTTAGGCTGGAGAAAAGGAGGCTGAAGCTATTGAAAGGAGACTGTAGAGAGGCGAGGGTTGATGTCTTCTCACAAGGAACAAGTGACAGGAGGAAGCAGCCTCAAGCTGCAACAGAGGAAGATTGGGTTGGCCATGAGAAGAAACTTCTCCCTGGAAAGGGTCATCGGACCTTGGAATGGGCTGCCCAAGGTGGTGGTTGAATTGCCATCCCTGAACATGTTTCAAAGTCATAGTGATCTGGAACTTGGAGCCGTGGTTTCGCAGTGGCCTTGGAACCGTTGGGTTAATGGTTGGACTTGATGAACACCTTTTCCAACCTGAAGAGTTCTATGACTTCTCTTTGGGCCAGGTTTTGCCTTGTCCATCCATCCCTTCCATTTCCTGACACCACGTGCTCCAAAGCTGTTCTGCCTCCCTTTAGACCATGGCCTTGTGTCGTCTGTAAGGTCATAAAATTTGCAGTTTGACCCCATGCACTTCACATTTGCATTTCTCCATATGGCCAAGGTAGGATGATTGAGGTAGTTCCACGCCTTTGTGACATCTATGGGAGCTGGTGACCTTTAGGGAGGTGTCTTCCCTACACCAGGACATGATGAAGGCCATGAGAACGCCTCGAGTAGTATTTGAAAGCAATTCAGCCTCTTGAAGAGGGAATTTCCTTCCAGGCAGGAATTGCAAGAGCAATAAATATTTTTACAGCTACAACATGTGGAATGGCACCAAGCAGAAGAGATCACAGGATCTTCTAAGCTGACCCAAACAAGTGAATACTGACCTTCTTAGAGAAAAAGTCAAAGGAAGGCAGGCATGTGAGACCTTAGCCTGGAAAAACAGACCCTCCATCGAGAAAGAGTCAGGGTGGCACACACTGTGACATCACACATGTTGGGAGAGAACAGGCCTTTCTGACATGAACAGCTATGTTCCCTGTCACATTGAAACAATAGCTCAGCCCTGTGTGAAGGCATCTGTTTCAGCTCATGAGAACGGGATTTTCTCAGTCTCCATGGGTTCAGCTGATGAGTATCTGGGTCTGGGATTGTTTCTTTGGTAGTGGGAGCACCCTGCAAAGCCCATGCCACTGCCTACATTGCTCACCTGAACAGGATGCTCCAGCATCCCTGGGCTCCTAACCTTCAGTCTAGGAAGTCCTGAACCTCCTGTCACACCTCAGCTCTCTTGGTTTAATCCTGGAAACTCTATGTACCCACCTGCAAACACAAGATTTTCTCTTTCCCCAAGAGTCTTGGAGGTTTTGAAATGAAGTCTACAGCCAAAGCGAAATGCTACACCTCTCAACAATCCCCCACTTTTAGCAAGTTCAATAATAACATTTCCTGACACTCAAGAGAGCTGTCTGGAATGAGAGACACCTTGTAACCAGTAGGCTGAGGACAGCTTGACTGTCTGTTTGCTATTAATCTCTTATTTTTTCTTTAGAAGGAAGGGTGGGGATAGGAATGCTGATGTCCCTGGCTTCGATTGCTCACCTCCCACATAGAATCATAGAGTCACAGAATCATACAATCATACAGTTGGAAAGGACCTCCAAAGGTCATCTAGCCCAACCCCCTTGCAACAAGCAGGGACATCACTCACTAGACCTGATTGCCCAGAGCCCCTTCCAGCCTGACCTTGAATGTCTCCAGGGATGGGGCCTCACAACTTCTCTCAGTAGCCTGTTCCAGGGATATATCACCCTCAGATTAGAAAACATTTTCCTAATGCCCAGCCTAAATCTACCCTTTTCCAGCTAAAAACCATGACCCCTTGTCCTACTGTTCCCTGCACATGTGAACAGTCTTCCCCAGCCATCTGACAGGTCCCTCTCAGGGATTGGAAGGTCACTATAGGGTTCTTTCTGGGGTCTTGTCCTCTCCAGGTTGTACAACATCAGCTCTCTCAGCCTGTCCTCTCAAGAGAGGTGCTCTAGCCCTCTGAGCATTGTCATGCTCCACAGGAAATGCCCCAGTCATGTACCTGTTTCCTTCTGCAATGCCTTCAGCAGGGAAAGCATCCCCCTTCTGGTCTCCATTATGAACAGATGTCACCTTGCACACACACAGCTAGTGGCACATCCAGCATCCCCACAAAAGCAGCTGCTGCAGTGACACCCTTGATGTCTCCCAACAACATGAGCAAGGAGAGTATGTCTTGACTGAGTCAGATTCGGGAGATGGAACTCCCTCTTCCCACCACTGAGATTAAAGTGCACCAAGCTGCCCCGCATCCAGTGCATCCACATGAGGTAATGAAGTCCAGGAGCTGAGTTCATGAGAAAAATTTTGTCAAGCCCCACAGTTTGGCTTCCTTCTTTATCAGAGGGCAGCAGAGAGGCCTTCTCCCCAGAGATATGTGATGAGGGAGATGAGTATAGACAAGGAGACAAATAATGCCTGTAGTGTTGCCCAATATCTGGTTCCCTTCCCTGTGTATGAAGAGCAATCTGCTAATTCTGGAAGAGGGATCTGGTTGTGGGATTTTTGTTCTGCCATGACATTTCCACCTCTCCTGGCTCTGGATTCATCTCATCCGTTACACACCCTCCAGACGAGCCGAGGTCAGAGCAGCCCTTAGGAGAGCAGAGCAGTCGGTTCACACAGTGGTTGAGAGGACATTCAGAGGGCAACTGGCTGCTAAGCTGGGCCAGATCAAGATGTGCTAGAGCATCCTCCATCACAAGGAATAAACCATGCTAGATACTCAGCCTTGTGGGAAACCTTTCTCTGGGTATAAGCTAGATCCTGGCAGTCCCCTTCCAGGCATATTGCATGACCACCCCCCAAAGAAAAGGAAACTGCATGTCCAGAGGTGCTCTGGAGATGAGTTCCTGGCTGGCTATAGCAATGCAATTCCAGCGTGTGTTTGTGAAGTCAATGGTGTTTGTAAAGCAAACACAGACCACATGGTTCAAGGGGAGAGTAATGAACTCATTCACGTAGTAAAGCCGCCCATCAGGGCAGATGAATATCAACCCCAGCTAAAAAAACAAAGACACGGGAGTTAAGGAAAGAACGTACATCGGGGTCACAACCTGGATGTGGGCACCACCTCCTCATCTCTGTCAAAGCTCTGTAAGCTTCTCTGCTGGACATTTTCCCTCTGGGCTTCCTGCACTCACCACAAACCTTGGTCTCATCCCAGGTTTAAGCATTTAACTTTGTTTTCTTCTGGAAGGAAGTGGAGAGAAAAGAGGGGAACGAGATGAGCACAGACATTGTGAAATCCTGAGGTATTAACTCAGAAGCAACAGCAGATGAAAGACAGAGAAGAGAAACCATGTTATTACAACTCACAAGATGCTTTGGCCCCGCAGGAAAGCAGAGTAATGACATTACATCCCATGAATTCCTACTTGCTGATTATTTATTTGCAAACACATTTTCCAGCCAAGATAAAGCTGGGTGACAAATGGAATCAATACTCTGACCCCAAATGACTCAGAAATAAGTGGGTAAAAATACAGCCCCATGTAAAAACAACTGCATTTATTTTGGGAAGTTTTCACAACATCAATGAGAGGAGTGCCCATGTGTTAATAATAACCATTAACTTTGTGGGGTTTTGTTGGGTCCGCAATGTGGCCCAGAGGAAGACATGTAGCACGTGAGACACCATGCAACTGAGGCCCAGAGTGGGAAAGTAGCTCACCCAAGATCACACATGTCTGGAAACAGTCACTTCTCTCCCCTCTGGGGCAATTGGTTGGCTTTGCTGAGGGAGAATTCAACGAGTAGTGCTTGCTTATTGGAAATCCCGCCTTTAATTAAAAGCAGGCACGAATTTGCTGTTGATGTTTTTATTAGCTGTGTCATTCCAGACATGATGATCCAGAAACACAGCGCACGGCAAGAATCAAGCAGCAAGGTCCTTTCCTTTGCGTTCCTGCCTGTTAAGACTTTTGATCTCAGTGAAAACAATCACATGGAATCATAGAACAGTAGGGGTTGTAAAGGACCTCTGTAAAACATCTACTCCAACCCTTGTGTCAGAGCACATTCTCCTGGAGCAGATACCACAGGAAGACATCTAGGTGGGTTTTGAATACCTCCAGAGTTGGAGATTCCACATACCCATTTCAGTCAACACTTAGTTTCTTCTTCACCAAAAACTGCACAAGTGAACTCATAGAATCATAGAACCATTTGGGCTGGAAAAGACCCTTGAGATCATCAAGTCCAACCAATAACTCTACCAAGTTTACCACTAGACCACAAGACCACACATTTAAGCACCTTTAAACAAGTCCAGGAATGGGGACTCCCCCCCCTCCCTGGGCAGCCTGTTCCAAAGCCTGATGACCCTTTCCATGGAGAAGATTTCTCTAATGTCCAGCCTAGACCTCCCTGCTGCAGCTTGAGGACATTCCTTCTTGTTCTATCACCAATTATCTGTGAGAAGAGACCAGCACCCAACTCTTCAGGTAGTTATACAGGGCAATAAGTTCTCCTCTCAGCTTCCTCTTCCTCAGGCTAACCAGTCCCAGCTCCCTCAACTGCTCCTTACAAGACTTGCTGCCTAGAATCTCCCTGATGCAGCTGGAAACTAAAAATAATTAAAAATTAAGCCAAAAGCAGAGATAAAATAAAGAGAGGAGAAAAATGGGGAAAGGAGAGGGTCTAACTGACAAGTTGGAATTCTCTGATGAGCATCTTGCCAAAGAGGAATGTTTCATTTCTGTTCCAAAGACTTCCAAGCAGGTCCGTTCTTAATATAGAGAGCTCACAGTGTGCCCCACACAAGTAATTGTCATGCCAGCGCTCCTCGCGTTGCCACATCTGCTCACAACAGTCCAGCTGCGTCAAGAAGCTGTGAGGCTCCTCTTTTCGGAAACACATCCTGCAGTGCAAGTTTTCCTGGCTGTGGCTTGTGCCAGCTGGGAGGCAGGGGTTGGTGGCAGAGATACAAGACAGGGAGGGAGACGGAAGCTCTGTAGTGCATGCAATGATAGGACAAGGGCTCGCGGTTTTAAGCTGTAGATTTAAGATAAACATCAGGAAAAAGTTCTGTAATCTGAGGGTGGTGGATCACAGGAACAGGTTCCCTGAAGAGGTGGTGGAGGCCCCATCCCTGGGGACATTAAACATCAGGCTTGATGGGGCTCTGGGTAGTCTGGTCTACTGAGTGATGGCCCTGCTTGTTGCAGGAGGGTTGGACTATATGACCTCTGAAGGTCCCTTCCAACTCTTTGGTTCTATGATTCTATTTTCCATGCTGCCTTCCTCTGAGAGGTTGTCAGAGTCGATTCTGACTGTGAAGGTCTAAGTGGAGCAGTCACTTATCTCCTGGTGAGCATCATAGACTAGAATCACTGAATCGCAGAATGGCTTGGGTTGAAAAGGACATTTAAATGTAATCTAGTCTAACTCACTGCAGTGAGCAGGGACATCTCCAACCAGAGCAGGTTGCTCAGGGGCCCAAGGTCCAATCTGACCTAGAATGGTTCCAGAGATGGAGCTTCTCCCATCTTTCAGTGCAACCTGTACCAGCATTTCACTATCCTCACTGTAAAAACTATCTTGTAATATCTCATCTGAATCTCTGCTCTTTTAGTTTAAAACCATCACTCCTTGTCTAAAGACTTTCCCAATCTTAATTTTTCTGGAGATGATGTTTTAGCCTTCTCCCCAAACTTCTTTTTCTGTTAACACTATGTGCTTGAAAGTCACTACTAGAATAAACAGTCCAGATTTCCTTCATTATCAAATTGATCCTTGAAGATCATTTAGAGCAGCCTGCTTGGAAGCCCATTCAGTAAACTCTGTGGCCTTCCAGTAGCTCTCTAAATACCGGATTGAGTCCATTATCTATGTTGTGGTCATTGTCAGGCACACTTTTAGCTTGAACCCTCTGGCAGAGGAGAAAGAATTTGATCATCACCTTGCCAGATGTTCTCCAAAAGCACTCAGCAGTCAGTATGAGTCAGTTACAGGAGCAATATGACCTCATCCAACACCTGAGCTCATCACGGACACCCCAGAATGCCTTCAGCTCCCGATGTCTCCAGGGTAGATGGTAACACATAGCTCCTGTGGAGAGAAGCAGGAAATGTTAGCGGCTAATTCATGGGATGAAAGAAATCGCACCCTTAGCTTCATTCAATATATTGATTACATTTCAGGAAAGGGATTCCAGTGTGGTCGGCTCAGTTAGAGGAATTTGTGTTGTCAACATCCACCTTCAGTGAGGATGGATCCCACCCACTGACTGTGACCTACAGGGCCAGCAGTGCAGGCAGAGAACATATACACTGCAGGACTCAGCACACCTATACCCACGCTGCAGCCTGCTATTTACTTTGTGGTGTAGACATTCCTCCCATCTGGCATTGGAGATGAGGAGGAGGCATCGAGATGTGGAAAGCAGAGCAGTCCCAGGCACCACCCACGAGTTCCCGTTCCAACAGTGCGCAGAGGAGTCTGTCACGCAGGAGGCAATTGCCAGCCTCAATTATCACTCACACACACTCACTGCTTCTCATCTTCGTAAGTCCTTGCCAAGTAGGGAACACATCTTGCTTCCAAATTTTTCCTGTTAGAACCAGGGTACATCACATCCAACACAGATGTTTCCTCAGAAATGAAAATCTGCTGTGCTTGGGGCATTCTGCTCCTCTCTGTTTATTTAATCAGATTCAAATTCCTCTCCTTTATTGTCAGCTTTGGACACAAGCAGGATCAAAGGTCCAATGTGAAGTATCCAGAACTGAATTTCCCCCCTTCTTCACCAAATTTCGTTATGTTTTTGACAAACACGGTTGCAACAGTGCCAGCAGTCACTCACATAGGTGGTATCAGAGTTGTCTCATTCAAAGTACTGCACCTTAAAAAGAGGAACAGGAGTGAATAGATGCCACAGCCACACCTCAGTGACACAGGTACTGGTACAGACCTTCCGGTTATGTCACAGTCACATAAAGTTTTGCATTTGCTCTTTTAGGGTGGTCACTGGCACTAATCAGGTGGATTAGACAGGTCATCTCTTGTAAAGACTAATCACAGTCCCTTTCTTCCATGGGTTTTCCTGTTCTCCTGGCTTTATTTGACTCATTTGGAAGATTCACACTGAAACAATTCGTGTGGTTCCCTTTTCCGACAGAACTTGCCCATATGGCTTCAGAGTAATCTTTGAGCACTAGTTTTTAAATCACAGATACCTAAAACAGCAGATGCTTGTCTACTGGTGTCACCACACTCTTAGGTGGTTTCATTGCCTTCTTTTTCCTCCTTTGACTAAGTTTCATAGAATCATAGAATCATCAAGGTTGGAAAAGACCTTCAAATCATCAAGTCCACCATCTGCCCAATAACCCGTAACCACTGTACCATCTCCTGAAACACCCTGTCTACCTGTTCTTTTGAACACCTCTGGGGATGTTGCTTCCACCTCCTCCCTGGGCAGTCTGTTCCCTGGCCTCACCACTCTTTCTGGGAAGTTTCTGGGAAGTTTTTCCTAATACCCAGTCTGAACCTCCTCTGACACTACTTGAACCCATTTCCTCTTATCCTACCACCTGTGACTAGGAAGAAGAGGACAACACCCACCTCACTACACTCTCCCTTCAGGAAGTTGTAGAATAGAATTGTAGATAAATTCAGTTACCTAAATATTAAGGATGCAATCATTTAAGTCAAGGGCAGATATTCAAACCATCTCACCTTGTCTAAACTCTCTTTTGGTCTGTATCTAGCAGGAGCTATCTGGCAGAGGCCACATGACAAAAATCTAGAAGTGCCTGCCTAAAGAGATGTTGGGTGGTAGGGTCTCACCTTGGTCAACTCAGCTATGTTGCCCAGGTCAGTTTCCTCCATAGTCAGGAGAGGTCCTCCCACAGGATGAGGCATCCCAGTGGTGTTTGACACAGACAAACCTGAAGATACATGTCAGCTCATGGATGATGTGAGCTGCAGACTGCCAGGAGGAGGAGATGCTCTCAAAGGATCTGCGCTTACCTCTGTCCTTGCCACGGCATCTGCTGCTGACCAGACCATAGAGGATACTGGACAAGGGAACATTTGGTATGACTTGGTACAAACCCTTTCAGCTCCCTGAAACGGAGTCTCCTTCTCTGGAGATGTTCAAGACCCACCTGGATGTGTTCCTGTGTGACTTGGTCTGGGTGATCCTGCTGTGGCAGGGGGATTGGACTGGATGATCTTTTGAGGTCCCTTCCGATCCCTGATGATTCTGTGATTCCATAATATGTGCCAACCTCTTCAAGCACTGGCTAGAGAAGGAAAATAGTAAAGAGCTGAGATATTGCAGACAGCTGGTGGATGTCACAGCTCTGTACTTCTTCCATATTGTCATTCATGGGAGATATTTTAGAGTTCTGCATGGAATATAGGGGGGGAAAGGAGGGGGAAGTGACTAAAAATGAAATGTAAACATTACAAAAGCAAAAAGAAGCAAAAAGAAGAAAGTAAAAGAAAAAGGAGTCAAGATAAAAGAAAAAGGATAAAGGAAAAAGAAGGAAAAAAGTAACAAGAGAAAAGAAAAATAAAAAGGGTACAAAAAGTAAAAGACAAGAAGGGAAAAAAGAGTAAAAAAGGAAAAGAAAAAATAAAAGGAAAATAGAGAAGGAAAAGTTAGAAGAAAAATTTAAGAGGAGAAAAATAAGGAAGGAAAAAAGAAAAAAGAGAAATCACCTACTCCTTAGAGCCACCAGCAGAACCAAGGCAGCACGTAGTCCACCATACAAAGAATAGGAGGAAGTGGGGAGAGGAGGCAATAAAACCTGTTTGAACATACGACAGTCTTTGGTATCCCCAGCACTGCCCCCAGAGCTGGCTTTCAGGATGATGCATGTTTTGCCCTTCTCTCTGTAAGCAGCATCACCACACATTTTCCACAGACGTTTGTGCCAAACCACGCAAGAGCCTTTGTTAGAGACTACTGCTTGTCCAACACAGTCAGGGAATCACTCCACGACAGAGTGACTCGTGATTAACAGGAGAAGAAAACACAAAGTACAAATTAAAAGAGGGAATCAGCCCAATGGACTACTGACTCCAAGTTTAAGTGTGGCAAAATCTATCTCAGTCTGCCTATTCTCAAAACCCAACACTGATGTAATATCTGCAACTGCCTGTATCAAACCACCATGAGTCTAAAATAGCCTGGAGACCCATCCAAGCCCACTTCCCATTGAGACACAAACCAAATCCTTTCAGGTTTTGCCAGACCATAATACTACATGATTTCCCATTGCTATAGTAATAACTCCAGAATCTGAGTGGGCGCTCTCAGGTGTGCTACTCTTGAAGTTATAGTGTCTTCAAAACGCTTGCCAAGAGGAAGGGAAGTGGACTCTGCCACTCTCCTCCTGCTGCCCTTGGCACATCACAGATTCAAGACAATTTGATTCTATTAATTGATTTTAATCTGATAAACTCCTTCATTTCCCCCATGGAGGGCATCCTTAAAAGCATGGGCACACCACACGCTGACCCCCATCGCTCTTAAAGACCAGGAAAGTAGAGATTTTTTAATGACATTACCACAAAAGTAATAGGCAGTTAACTCATCACAGTGCTCAACAAGACAGAGCACTCTCTGCAGGACAAGGAATTAAGTCATGAGAACTCACAGACAGACCTTCAGACCTGCCAGGAATGATTTATGACTTCTCTTGAGATTTATTATCTGTTGCTGTTGTTTTATTTTGGTTTTCTTTTTTCTCCCCAGGAAGAGGCCACTATTTGACTCAAAGCCATGAATCACCACCCAAGCGTATTTTTGGGGTGTGAGAAAGTGATTGTTCCTAAGATAATCCAACAAACCCTGGTGGACAAATCCAACTGTCACCCATAATTAGTCCATCTGCCCGTAAGGGCTTGAATGATGACAACAAGGGAATTGCCCATCTGGCCAGTGGATCTTGTCTCCTCTGTCAAGACAGGAGAAACGGTTGATCATTTCCATTCCAGCAGTGTTTCAGCATCTGATCAAGCTGTCATTTTTAGTGACATTTGGCTGCTTTCTCCCAAGCTAACTGCATGCTCCGGAAAAAGGCTGACATTACTAACAATAATGTGGCATCAAAGCAGCGTGGTAGTGTCACTGCATGCCTTCAGCTTCTGTAACGCAATCAATTTCCACTGTCCTGGCAAATGTCACTTGAAGATTTCACCACTAGATAATACTTTAGTTCTCTGCTTGTTTGAAGAATGCAGAGAACTCCCAGTTTCAGTGCCCTCTTAGAGTAACCAGAACTCATGATACCCAAGGTGACATCATATTCCATTTATCTATTTTCATTTCCTGAAGTTTTAAGTCGATGTGACACAGATATGTTGTCTGGTGCTATCTCTGCTGCATCACCAGTAAAGAAGTTGCTTGTTGAGAATCCTTTAGTCTCCCTCAATAGTCCTGTAAGAAGACCAACAGCTATAGTCACTATTCACATGTGTTTCATAGACAACCCTTGTGGGGCTCAGATGGTGTCTTCTTCAGACTTCCAAACTCAGCGAAGCAATGATGGCACTTCCAGACTCAGCTGGTTGAGGACAGATGTTTATGATGATCCTCTAAGACGAATTGATTACATCTATTGGGAGACTATGTTTATAAGTTTAGAATTCATTTATATTCGTTGTAATTGCTTTTCTTCTTATCAAGAAAATGAAGTGCAAACGTGGTAACAGATGAAATAGATTCACACCAATTGCCCTTCAAACTCCATCAGAAGTCCAGTCCTCTCCATCAGCGGAGAAGTAATTTTGCCTTGACTGCACAGCATGGCTACTCAGCATCTCCTAAATTGCACAAAATGCACAAAATAACGGTCAGGCTCTGCTCAGTCTGCCCCTGTTTTCTGACTGTACTAAGGAGAAGTGGATTGTTGCGATGATAGTGGAAGGAAGAGGGGAATGGACAGGAGCGACTCCTCCAGGGAGTTGTGCTAATGGGAGGGAGACATCGATTGGTATGTTTAATGCATCTTTCCTATTTAATAGAGATAATAGAGAACAAGCATGGGTTCAAATGATACCATTTGGAAAGGTAATAGGAACGATAAAATTACCAATAAAGCCTAAAATGGCACAGGGCTGGTAAGGGGATCTGAAATGAGAGTTGCAGACTTTCATATCTCAACAAACCATGACAATTTATTTGGAGATGAACAATATGTGCAAATTTGCAGTGAGCAAAACACATCACAGAGCACTTTACCATGACCAGCAATGCAGCTAAGAGTCATTGTGTCCTTTTAATGTTCCAAAATATAAGAACAAGTGATAGGAGTAAGATGAAGATGCAGCGTGGCTGTGAATTGAGGACATGCATCTACTGTGACTGTGAACCTCCTCTCTAATGTATGCAAATAAAAACTTAATCCCCATTTCAACCTGGATTCAGCCCGGTACTGAGTGCACAACTAATAATCTGCTGAGTAGGACTGGACGTTAGAAAAAGCTTTTTAACTGAGGGTGGTGGATCACTGAACAGGTTGACTAGAGAGGCAGTGGAAGCCCCATCCCTGGAGACACTCAAGGTCAGGTTTGATGGGGATCTTGGCAATCTGTTCCAGTTAGAGACATCCCTGCTTGTTGTAGGGGATTGTACTAGGTGACCTTTGGAGGGCCCTTCCAACCCAATACATTCTATGATTTTATGGTTCCATAATTCTAGGAGTGGAGAGTATAGAAGACAGCTCTATATAAATGAAAAGGTGCAAACAGACACAGACTGGTATTTGGGACATTATAATCCCACCGTGATCGATGGTGTGAAGAGAAAGAAGAAGCAACACCAGACTCTTGCCAAGGAATTTCCCACGAGACACAGGTGCAGTGGCACAGAGTGGGAGGAAATAAATAAGCTGGTGTCACTGTAAGTGCATGTTCCTTGGCAGATTTAAATAAATAGCTGAGAGATTTGCAAAGTGAAATTGAATCTAGAGGCACACGTAGAGACGCAATTAACAGGTGATCCCATGATGTCAATTCAAACAGCCACGTTCCTGGCTGAGACAGGAGCAGACAATTCCCCAAGCCCAAATTGACACATGAAACCTCTACTGAGGCACCTGCTCTCATTCCTATGCTCTCATTCTTCCCTCCATCTCAGTAGTTTATAAACATCCAGGCAGCAATCAATGAGGTGTGAATATTTGGCTTATGAAGTTGCTCAAGTGTGAAAGATACCCATTCAAAGAAGGTGGGAAAGCAGCAGTGGAAAGTTACTACTGTCACTGCATTGCTGTTCTTTTGGATGGTCTTGAAGTGTATCGATGCACCAAATTAGCCAAAGAAGTCATGTATGGGATCTGAACTGAAGGTTCTCCAGACACCTCGCACTGGGCATGAACCCATGTGCTCGGAAAGCAAGAAATTACATTAGTCGCTGGATTTTCCTCCATGCACTTGTAAGGGCTTCAAATACCACCAACAGTTTGGAAACCTCTGGCTCCACTCAGCCCAAATCAAGAGGTCAAGCTGCCCATGGCAATGTCTGTACTAGTAAATCAGCCTTTGGTTTTACATGCCCTTCATCACAGCCACCAGCTGGTACACCATGTCCTGCACCCTGATTATTATTCCATTTTCATGCTGACTTCCCTCTGAAAGTTGTTCTTACCCACATGAACCTCTGAACCACGTCTGGGAGTTGCTTGAGAAAACTGTACTTGACCTGAGCCAAAACCAGACCAGATGCTGATGTGGCAATTTAGCAATATAGACAGTTGTGGCTCTGATGACAAGTGACAGCGTATGGTTGACGTTGGTACCGCCAAACTCTCTTTTTCCACTCCTCCTAAAAAAATTGGCTTCCTCTACAGAGTATGTTATTGGTCCATGCTAAGTCCTCCATATGCAGGCAATTAATGGGATATGTCTAGGATACCACAGGCTGGCGTGGGTCAAGGCCGTGCTGCAGAGCATTAGACAGCACCGATGAGCAACTTTGAGCCATTTCACTCCTTGAGCCTCGGTTCTGTGTAGTTTACAAGTATTTGCTTGAAGCTGCTGCTACCAAAATATTTTACACTTCATTATGCAAATAGTCCTAGTGAATTCCCCAGGGCTTTTCATGGAATCCAATGCCAAAGTCAACAAAAGCCAAATGAAGGCTGAACCTAGAAGGAACGGGGTTCATCTGTGCAGTTTTAGCCATCTAAAGGTAGCATCTTGTCAAAGATTATTATCTAGTGCTGCTCCAAGAAGGAAAAATCACCTTCAGGAAATCCAGGCCATCACTGCTGCACACCAAGCTCAGGGCAGAAAAAGCCACCTTCTGCAGTCCCTTCTCTCTCCCTATTAACTTTAGAGGGAGCCTATGGAGCTCCTGTTGACTGGATTCCCTGTATTTAAGCAGCTGTAGTTAATGGAGATAAATCCCATCTGTAGAGATCAACCAGCCAGTTCCTTGTCCCAGCAATTCATAGAAACATAAAATAGTAGGAGTTGGAAGGGACCTCTGGATCATCAATTACACACACACACACACACACACACACTCACACACACACCCCCCAGTACAGCAAAGTCCTCTTTCTTATTGCATCCCAGTCATCACCATCTCAACTACAGGCTTCTCCTAGCTGCAGAAACACAGAATAGCAGCCCACAGAAGTCCCATCCCTGGAACCATCCAAGATCAGGTTAGAACTTGGGGCTCTGAGCTGCCTGCTCTAGTTGACAATGTTCCTGCTCACTAGCTGAGTTTTAAGGTCCTTTCCACCCAAATCTTTCTATGATTCTATGAATAGCCAGACCCATGGAAAAAAGAAGGGGATGCAGGAATATCCCATTCAGTGAAAACACAACAGGTATGAGCCACATGCCTTTGCTTTTGTTCTCAATCATCCAAGGGTACAAAATGCCGTAACCCAGAGCAGGCTCAGCCTGTACTTGCATTGATCTGGAGCTACTGGTTACTACATCAGTCTCACTTCCAATTACTGGGCTTCATTATCCTCTGTTGTTGCTGTAATTCAAGCATAACTCCAGGAAAGTTCAAAAAACCCAGCTACAGGAAGCAGTTGGCGACTTATTAGGGTAATTTCTGAAGTCCCTGTAGCATTACTTTAGCTTCAAGTCTAGACCTTGCCTATTTCTGCTGTGTTGTTTTGAACATAAAACCAGAGTGCAATACTCAAGGGAAGACTGTACTGTCCCATTTTTACATTTATGGTCTTCTGGCCACCAGCCAAGTGAGCACAAATGCATCTGATCTCAAAATAACCCTCTGCCAGCTCCTGCTTTATTTTTTTACGGCCATTGAACAATTGAGCAGATGACTTCATTGACTTCAACACAACGGTGTCCAAATAGAGATAAAAAATAACTGGGCCAAGGCTCATAGAAAGCAGGTGAATTCACTCATGCGTGGCACAAAGGAAGTTGAGAGAAAAGATGGAGCAGAACGCTCTGAAGGAATACACCATGCTGAAAATAAAAAAGCCTGCTTGGGTCATGTACTTCTTCTGATCCAGGCAAGAACTGTGGGATTCAGTTATTGTTTACACAAATCTACTACGGAAAAAAGGATTTGCCCCAAAAGAAGGGAGCTCCAGCAGTGTGTGGAAGATTATTGCAGACATGGTCAAAGTAGCTACTCAGTGCAGCTTTTTCATAACAGTGGCAAATAATCCCCTGGAAATGGGACAAGTTATCTCTAGAATTGGCATCATTTTTCATTTTAATTAGTGTTACACCGAAAGAAAAGAGAACTAGGTCCTTGAAACCAAGCATCCAGTGTAGGACTCACTGGGTGTCATCTCCAGTTTATATTCTACAAAACTGTGAATCAGAAGGAGAACCACAGAATACTTTTCATTGGAAGAGACCTTAAGATGATCAGGTCTAACCTTGGACCCAGCACTGCCAGCTCACCCCTCAGCCATGTCCCTTGGACAATTCTATGGGTTATTTATGCTCTTACTATCCAAAGTCAACAGATAAAAAGACTTGTCTGCTGGTTTGCCACCATCATGGCATGGTCTCTTCACAAAAATGCAATTTATTAGAAAAAGCAAAGCCTGTACTGCTGCTCTGCTCTGCTCTCAGTACTTTATATACAGTATTTTATAACAGTAGGTTTTTTAAAGGGGTTTATGCATCCACTGGAAAGTTCTTTCTGGTGATGAGACCCAAACACCCTGATGAGCATCTGACATCCATAAATAGATGAAAGTTGTTGGGACATTGGTAGAAGCAGAGAAATCTGGAAACAGACCTGCAGGAAGAAGTGAAGGAGATGTAAAGGAGAGAAAGAAAGGAAAACAGACAATATAAAGACTAATCTCCCTTTTACCCAGTGTAAAAAAACCACCTGTGGAACATAAGGTTTTTCAAAGTGCGTTTAAAAAACAGGGGCTGTGAGTAAAAACCTGGAGAATACCAAGGAAAAAAGTAAAGGAGGAGAGAAAACAGAGTGTGAGAACTGCTCCAGCTCTTCCTGAACACTAGGGGATTCAGAAAGGGCCGAAACCACATCAAGAAGCCAAAGATGAGGAAAGCCACAAGCACGTTTCGAGCATGGCCAGCTCCACTCGAAGCAGATTAGCAGCGCCGATAGATAATTGCAGAGCGAAATGCTGCCATGTGCCACAAGACTCAAGCTTCCCACTGGGGCCCTTTGCAAAATTATTTAAAAAAATGCAAACAAGAGGAGCATGCACAGCTATAGCTTGTTGAGCTGGGAAAGAAAAAGGATTGAGTCAAACCTCAGATCCCCCGCTAAGCCAAGAGGACAAACTCAGCGTTGAAAAAGGTCATTGGATTTGGATGTTGAACATGATATAAAAAATCGTCTGGGAGGGAAGCCGCAGGTATAAAACATCATCAACATTTGTGCCAAGGTAGCAAATTCTGTGGAGGAAAAAGGTCTTTCAAACAAGTCTTGCTAGCTGCAGATTCAGGTTGATGTCTCTGCTGTTGTAGCTGGTGCAAGCCAAAGGTGATCATCAATTAGCATCAATACTAGCAAGGCATTTCTTCAATTTCAGTTTTAATCTTTGCTTACATTTCCTGAAGCTGGGACAGTCGGGTTAACAGTTGGACTCAATGATCTTGAAGGTCTTTTCCAACCTAAACTATTCTATGATCCTATGAAACTTCCCCTTCCACACTCTCCCAGAAGTAAATGAAAGCACTGCAGCTTGCTTTGCCTTTGAAGTTGTTGAAAATGTCCTTTAAATTTGGAGTTCTGCTTTTGGCCAAGGAAGAACCTTATATGGAAACCAAAAAAAGCATAGAAGTGAGAAAATACCGAAGCATACTTCAGTTAGGATGGCTGTGGCCTTCCATGAGATTTCACACATGCTTGGGAGCTCATTTTGAAAGTGTTCCTCACATAAGAGACCTTCTGGCCAACTGCTGGGTCATGTCATCCTCCAAAAGATAATTAGTGCTGAGAGGCTCAGCAATCCAACTGCTCCACTCCAACCACCTCAACATGCCAAGCAGTTTTTGAAGGCTGGAAAGATGTCCTGCAGAGAAATTTTTCATCTTTCCTGTAGCCCACTTTAAGTACTGGAAGACCTCCCCACAGCCTTCTCTTCTCCAGGCTGTAATAGAGCAGGATTCACTGATGTTTAGCTCTTCATACCATGCACAGAGTCTTGCTGTGTGTCAGTAACCCACAAACTAATCCCTTCCTCCTGCACTGGTTTGTCAGTGGTTTGGTTAATTCTGTTATGGCTGATTTCAGTTGAGACTGAAATGTATCTGAACGTGAAGTTTTTCTGGTCTGATAGGTGAGACAAATGCTAAAAATGCTGCAAGTAAACACAGAGTTCATGTCTCAATGGATGAACAACCTTACCAATGCTCAATATTTCATAAACATAGAGATGAAATTTATCACGGGTTACAGAGTTAATGACATCATAGCTGGGGTTCTCCAGAACACTCTAAAGAGCTGACTTTCAGGATGCTCTCACCCTGCCTCAAGGTCAGAAGTTGTCTCACACAATTGCTGAAGGTCCCGTCCAGTTCTCTTTACTCAAAGTTTATAAAGAAGAATCACAGAATCACAGAACCATAGAAACATGTAGGTTGGAAAAGACCTCTAAGACAATTGAGTCCAAGTGTTGTCCCAGCACTGCCAGGTGCTAACCCCTGTCCCTTATCCCACATCTTCAGGGCTTTGTAACCCTTCCAGGGATGAGCACTCTCCCACTGCCTTGGGCAGCTTGAACCAGGCCTGGACAACCCCTGTGGTGCAGAAATTGTTTCCTCAGGGCCAACCTCAACCTCCCCTGGGGGCAACTTCAGGCCAATTCCTCTGGTCCTGGAGAGAAGAGACTGACCATCTGGTGGCTTCAACCTCCTGAAGTTCAGGGAGATGTGAAGAGCAAGAAGGTCTCCCCTGAGCCTACATTTCTCCAGTAAAACCCCTGGTTCCCTCAACCACTCCTCAGAGCACTGGTGCTCCAGCCCCTTCCCCAGCTCCATTGCCCATATTCACAAAACACCCTCTGTTCCAAAACCCATCATTTCAAATTATTTTCCTACAGAAAAAATGGAATTCAGCCTGAAAAAACTCCCTTGCTGGCAAGACTCGCAGCGAGTGCAATATATCTCAATTAAGGACAAGAAAAATGTGACTCTATCGAAGTTTGGAGAGGGTGGACTTTGGTTTTCCCTATTAAAATTATCCCAGTGCATGAGCCGTCCCTCTGCCTATGAAATTCTTTGCCAACAGCATCGAGTCCATTTAAAACATGTGCCGCTCCGCCAAAAGCTGTCTTTGCTCAGTGAGCTTTTACTGCTACTTTTATTTTTGCTCTTTTACTATTTCCTGTAGAAATTCAAGCCTTTATGAGGTGAAGGAATGACAGAGCAGTGATTTTTTTAATTGCATCCCACTTCTTTTCAGCTTTCCTCCATCTCTCTTTTTGTTTTACTTTTCCCCAGACATTGGATATTTTTTTGCATCTGATGAAAATGAAAAAAAAAGGGAGAAGCAAGAAAGAGGATTTGTTATTAAAAAATGTAAAACCCCAGTCTATTTTAACATGAACTCTATAAAATCACCTATGAAAATAAGCTGAGACATTTGATGGAAATAACTTCTTGCCTTGCCACAAAATGAAGCTACACAGAAGCTTGAGAAGGTTGTCAATGATGCGTAAGACACAAGCAGACACCACTGGTAATTACTCCTCTGAGTAATTAGGCAGATGTGCTTTCACACAGGGAGGTATGAGAAGCTCCCTGGAGCTCCAGTACTCCTACAAATGGGATGGCTGGTAACAATCTGATCGGGATGAATCCACCAGATGGCTGAGGCCCCATCCCTGGAGACATTCAAGGTCAGGCTTGATGGGGCTCTAGACAATCTGTTGTAGTTAGAGATGTCCCTGATTGTTGTAGGTGGGTTGGTGTAGATGACCTTTGGACCTCCCTTCATATGATTCTATGATTCTATTTCATCTCAAGGAAACACAGAATGGCCTTATCTCTCCTGTTGCCAGGGTGCTTGAGCTATTTTTTCCTCCAGAGTGTTGCCATACTACATACTACTCCTCAGGCCACCACAGAGACACATGCCTAGTGTCACACACACATCACCTTTATTTCATGGTCCTTGAGACACCCCAAATATATCCCCCACCTCTGAAAACTGAAGTCCAGTACCTGAGGTAGACTCTTCTGTCTCTCCAGCAAGAAGAGAGGAAGATATTTTCAGCCAGGACAACATTCTCCTAGTTTAGTCCAAATTTGGAAGGCTTTGAAGAAGAGGATAAAGTGTTTTTGTTGCATGTGAAGTGTTTTGAGATCTTTACCAGAAAAGGTCCTAAGAAAGCATTAAATAGACTTGATATGACCTCACCAACACACCTTCATCTTTCAAGAGGACAGTCTTCAGTAAAGCCAAGCCTTCTTTCCCAAAAATAATTTCACCAGGATGGTTGGACCCTAGGTAGCAGTGCCAGGAAGACATGGCTACTGGTATCTGCTGTCCACCAGGCACTGTGGTCCCATGCTAGGAAGGAGCACAAGAGAGAAGAGCTGCAGTGAGTACAAGCCCAGCCCTGGCAACATAACTTGGAAGATACGAAGCCCTAAGTCGGGGCCCTGACACATTAAAATCATCCCCTACTGAGCATCTAGCACAAGTTTCACTTTTGATTTTCTTCACCCTAATGAAACTCAGTTGAACCTCACAACCCTGTCAGACTTGGGAGGGTGATAACCAGATCCTCCATCCAGGCAGAACTCCTGAGGGGGAGAAACTTGGAAAAGAGCAACGCAAAACCCAGCACTGGACTCCAAGCCAATTCCAGGATATTAAAATAGAAATAGTAATGCACCTAAATTTAGACTTCCGTCTCCAAATGTTGGAGTTACGGGGCCTAGCGGAACAATGCAGGCTTTAACGGTGCACTTCAGAGGGTTGTGTTTTTGGCTGGCTTCTAAGGAAAAGAACCTTATTTCATCATTAGCCATGTGTGTTTCTCCCTGTGCTACCCACTGCCAGATCCAGCCACTTCCAAGAACAAAGTGGAAGCTCTCAAAGATATTGATCCCTTGAAAACAAGTGCAGGTGTTCAAATCATGGGCAGAAATGGTGGTTTAGTGGTTGTAGATTGTAGGGTAGATGGTTGGACTTGATAGTCTACAAGGTGTTTTACCTTGACAATTCTATGATTCCAGGGCTAATCCCGAATGAGGGATTTCAAATGCGGATTTCAAATTCACCACCAGTCAGTTTTGGGGTTGTTGATCCTGCAGCAACTACCTTTAAAGATTAAAACAAAATGACAGCAGTAAGTGGCCATGCAGGAGATGCAGTAAAGTAACAGCTACTAAGATAAAATGAGATTTACAGCTCCAGCAGGGACCAGTTTTTGGCTGGGATCATAGACTCATACAATTGCTTGGGTTGGAACAATTGGGTTGGCCCCATCCAATCTGGCCTCGATCTCTTCCAGTGATGGAGCATCCACAACTTCCTTGAGAAACTTGTTCCACTCTCACAGTGAAGAACTTTCTCCTTATATCTAATCCAAATCTATTGTCTTAGTTTATAGTAATTATCCTTGGTTCCACCATAGAATCATGGAACAGTTTGGGCTGGGAGGCATCTTTAGAGCTCATCTAGTCCAACCATCCTGCATTGAACAAGGAAACCTTCCACTAGACCAGGTTGCTCAGAGCCTCTAGGTCCAACCAAACCTGTGATGATTCCAGGGATGGGGCTTCTCCCACCTCTCTGGGCAACCTGGGTCACACTGTCACCACCCTCTGCATCAACATTTTCTTATTTCTACTTGGTCTGAATCTACCTCTACAACTATCACCCCTTGTCCTGTCACAACAGCCTCTGATAAAGTCTCCCCTGTCTTTCTAATTGACCCTCTTTAAGCACTGAAAGGCAACTCTAAGTTAAGAAGCTTCTCTTCTTCAGCTGAACCCCCTAACTCTTCCAGCCTGTCTCACAGCAGCAGGTCTCCCCCTCAGAGCAGCATTTCTGGGGCTTCCTCTGGTCCTGCTCCACCAGCTCCGGGTCTCTGCTGTGCTGAGCCCAAAGCTGGAACCAGCTCCACAGGGGGTCTCAATCAGAGAGGAGTACAGGGGCACAATCCCCTCCCCAGCTCCCTGCCCACTGCACTGGACAGACAGCCCTGCCTCCAGTGGGTACCCAGCCGTACAACAAATGGCTATTGCATGAGATCTAGAGACCAAAAGTCTTTTTCCCTCTTCCTGTGTCCCTGCCCATGGCAGGGGGGTTGGAACTGGATGATCCTGTAGACCCTTCCAACCATAACCAATTCTATAACTTCTTTGCAGGGAGGGGGACGGGGCACTGGAGGGGGCTGCCC
>VZRI01012542.1:43339-65428 GCA_013397515.1 Upupa epops | reverse complement strand
GACTTGGTCTGGGTGATCCTGCTGTGGCAGGGGGTTGGACTGGATGATCCTTCCAGGTTGCTTCCTATCCTTGATGATTCTATGAGTCTATGATTCTATGAGTCTATGATTCTATGTAGAATGGCAGAAGGCATCTGGTATTTCAGAGACTCATATGAGAGGCAACGACACCACAGGCCCCTAATGGCAGTGAAAACCAGAAAGGTTCAGTGTGATAATTAAGTACAGAATTCTTCTTCTAATGGCAATGCAATTCAATTAATGGAACAAATCCACTAAGCAATAAAGATTCTCCATCTGACAAGATTTATCCTGGAGATCATAAAATCATCACAGAATCATAGAATGGCTCAGGTTGGAAGGGGTCCTAGAGATCATCTACCCAACTCCCTGCCCCAAGTAGGGACACACCTCAACTAGCCTTGATTGCTCAGGCCTCATTCAACCTGGCTTTGAACTGCTCCAGGGAGGGGGCAGCCACAACCTCTCTGGGAAATCTAGTCCAGACATGAATGAGGATGTGATAACCTTCCCCGCCCCCATTCAGTTACTACCACATGGCATGATACATGGTCCTCATCACATGAGGGGACATTAGCTATGGGCAGGTTCGACTACTCGGGGTTCAGGTCCCTTCCAAAGCATTATATACTTCTGTGACCCTGGTGTTCTCACTACTCCCATGATGAGTGTATTTATGTTGAAGGGACCTTAAAGATCATGTAGTACCAACCCCCCCTTGCCATGAGCATCTTTCCATTAGACAACATTGCTCAAAGTCCCATCCAACCTGGCTCTTAACAACCTAAACATCAAACTCAGATGTCAGTGTCCCCTGGCTGATTGAGAAACAAAGAAGAAAAGGAGAAGGAGAGAAAGAAAAGGCTTGAAACTCAGCCAAAATGGATGGGTAGCCAACACAAATTCACAGCAAAGATGAAGGCATCCACTTGGCTTCACTGGCAGCCAGGAGGTTGAGGTAAATTAGCCTTTTCTACGTCTTCAGCAGCCCCACTTGCTCCTCCAAAAGCCACAAGCTGCTACAAGGAGGGAGCTGCAGGAAAGGAGATACCAAATGAAGAGTAAGAGACAGGACTGATGGCCAAAAGCTCAGAGCACAGCTTTCCCATCCAGGACATACATGGTGTTTGACCCACCTCACACGATCATGCTCATAAGTATCTCCTTTCATCCTGGTCTGGAAAGCTGTGGTAGACCCAGTCCATCTCCAAGGGGCCAGAACAGACAGCGAGTACTGGTATGAAGCACAGGAGTTTCCCGAGGAGTGTGGGATAGGTAGGGAGTCGGCAGTGGAAAAGAAGATGAGAGTCCTGCACAAGAGGAAGAAGAATATCGTTAAGAAATAAAGGGCTACCAATGGGAGTAGAGGGGAATATTTAAAAAAAAGAGAGGGGAAAAAATAATCAAAAGGTCTAAACATCCCCCGTTGGGTTGAGAAAAGCAGCATAAAGGCAGCCTTTTTGGGAAAGAAAGACAAAGCTCTACCTTTTCTGGAATTCAAGGATACAGACGTCTCTTTTTGGGAATTGTTTACACCTGGACACCAGGGAGTGGACTGAACGGCCAAAAAAGACTGAGGTAACTTTGAAAAAGTCCATGTTGGGACTGGGGGTTTTGTTTTATAGTATTTGTTTATTTAAATACTTTCCCCCCTCTTTTTTTTTCAGATGAAGCAGCTAGTGTTTGAAGAGATTGAGCTCAGCGGAACGGAGGTACATTTTTAGGTTAGTGGCAACACTATTTATCATTTTTAAGACAAATCTGATTGCCCTGATGGGAATTTGTGTCTTCAGGGAAAGCTGCCCAGTTGTCATATTAATCATTGCTTTTAGTGTTTTCATTAGGGTTTTGGTTTTGGGTTTAGCATGGGATATTCATTTATTTTTTTTCCCTTTTAATTTAGATTTCAGTTGCCCCAGGGCTTTGGCCTGGTAACCTTTGCAGAGTGTTTTTCCTTCATTCCCTTTCCAACCTATGAATTTTATGAAGGCTGCTAATTCGTAGTAATGCTGTCACTAAAGATCTGATGGGGAACTGGTGTTCAAGGGATTCTTTCTTGCAAGAAGAAGAAACGAAGAGAAAAAATCAGAGTGAAACTTAATTTGTACAGTTTCAGTTCTGGAGCATATCGTGCTGATATTCTTCCAAGGGCTTTACGGGCCACTGTTGACATATTCTTCTATTACAGCAACACCTCAACACCTATTTCTCATGTCAAGACTGTTCTGTGCTTGGTGAAGAAACCCTGAGTGTTTCTTACTCCAACCAGTTTGCTCAGGTTCCTCTGAGGCTCATTGTCTCAGTGAAGTACACAGATCAGTGGAAAGGCTGAAGGTAACCCAGCTTGAGGCTCTGGAACAGGTTGCCTAAGGAAGCTGTGGATAGCCCCTTCCTGGAGGTTGCCTTGAGTAACCAAGTCTAGTTGAGAGGCATCGCTGCTCATGGCAGTGAGGTTGGAGTAGATGATCTCTGAGGTCTCTTCCAACCCGAGCCAGTCTATGATTCTATGATCAGCATTTTGTAATATTTTTCCTGTAAGAAATGTTCTTCTTTGGAATGGAAAGCAGAGGTAAAAATTACTTAAATACACAGTAAATACAAAATTCTCTTGCTTTAGGGCTAGTAAGTTACAAATGGCAATTTGCAGCAGACAGTGTGATTGACAACAGTGCAGATAAGGGAGGAAAAGGAAGTATGAAATCTGCCAAATGGTCTCAATCCCCAACTCTCATTAGTATCTGAAATACTAAAATAATTAAGAACTGCTGCAGGGAAACAAGAGCTGAGCCTCATCCCTCTTGCAGCTAAGACCTATAATCATTTATCCCCAGTACAATACCACTTTAGAGAATTAAGTTTGGGATGTAAATGGCTTCAGTCTCTGCAGGGATAGCCCAGAAGGCTCCCTGCTAAGGGGATTCCTCTCCTCTTCCTCTACCCCATCACAGTGGGGTCAACCTTATGGGAAGGGCAGACCCAGACTCACCATTGGATGAAATGCTAGACGTCACAATTCTAGAGCTTTGCCCACCATGGCCTCTTCCCACCATGTTCCCAATCCCAGAACACAAAATTGCCGAGAAAAACGGGATCCTGAACTGGGAATGCATAAAGCTCAGCGCTGGCAGGGACTGGGTCAAAGGAAGGAGAGCAGAAGAGCTGAGCCCCCTCTAGCACATCCCGATGGTCAATGCAGAGACCCACACAAGGAGGCGAATCCAATCTTAGAATAAAGGGAATCACCATCTTTGGAGAAGCAGCATCTCCTGTCCTAACAGCAGCAGGAAACTGCTATAAGGAGGTGTCTGATTTTGGCATCTCTGTTAAGTAGCCACTCTTGGTCATAAAACCAGGAGGAAAACATCCAGCTGCAGCAGGAAGGACCAATGGTGCCATGGTGTCACCCGGTCCCTCCACCCTGGCTTCACCCCCTGCCCCCCAAAATGAGAACAGGAAAATAGTCAGTAAAAGTTAACTAGTGGACACATTTAAAAGAAATTAGAGGAAATGGACCCACATCCTGTGGAATTCACTCTTGCCAAAGCCTGCAAAGTCGAGTCCTGTGGCCAAATTTAGAAAGGGAGGGAAGACTTTAACGACCAGTAACACAGCCAAGCAAAAAAGTCAGCGCATACCCCACAGTCTCACAATAGTGAGGTTCCTGTTTCTGCTTGAATAGCTGAAAGCACCTCTGTGACACGGGGCAGGAATGCACGAGGCATCCCTCCGAATGGCTCAGTTACATTTTCAGACATGCAAATATTATTAGCACTACGAGTATAGAAACAAGGGCACCCAAGAGATCCAGGGCTGGGCAACACATCCCAGAGCTTTACAGAGGTAAATTTTACCGTCCCTCAACTAAAGTTGCCTCAAGTTAAAGTCCAAGTACTCTAAATTTTACCCTCAATCCATCCCACTTTGCAAAAGGTCACAGAGAAAAAAATGAGAAGCTTCTACCCCTGTGCTGAAATGGTGCCTTCATGAAACAAAGAGCCTGATGGAATGAGACTGTGAACATAAACTTCCTGGTTCTATCATGTGTCTGAGAAGAGTTTTGGAAGCTGACCTCTATTTCCAGCATGTTTTGAGACCCACCTAAGTGGTAATAACCACTCTGCAACTCTTCTCCCTTCATGGTCCAAGTGTTGGCATGTCTGATGGATTCTGTCATAAGCAGAGGTCCAAACCCAGCTCACGGCAGAGAAAAAAGTTGGTGGTTTCAGCCCAGTAGTTACACAAATTGTATGAGACAGCAAAACCTTCATCTGAGAAAGACAGCCTGTCCCAGCAAGCTTGAGCCTGGAACCTCAGAAACCTGGCTCCTCTTCGCAGTGCCTCTCCCAGTTTGTGGATCTGCCATGTCACCACCTCATCCCTCCTTGTCCTCAGTCCAGTTCAAGAGCCTGTGGAACACATTCACAGATCTGAGTTATCTGCCAGTGAGATGCTTAAGCCTTTTTCATGACTTGCAGGATGTCTGGAAGCAGTTTTCCCTTCTCACTGTGTTCTTCTCATACAGACAGAACATTTCACCTTCAGGTGCAGCAGCAGCATCTGTCACCCACCGTAAAATCCCTATTAACTGGTTTAACCATAAGGGACATTGTTGAGAAAATTCAAGGGAACCTGGGTTGGTGAAGCTATATCCATGAAAACATCCCTCACCCAGTCATTTCTGGGGTAGCTTCAGACTCTGGCAATGCTGGGACAAACCCGGCAATACATAAGATGATTTTTCTGTCCTTCAGACCCTTGGTTTGAAATCCAGACATGGATTTAGAGGAGTAAGAGCAAAATACAGGCAGCAGATAAAGATCACCGGAACAGATTGTCTAGAGAGGTGCGGGACACCCCATTCCTGGAGACATTCAAAGTCAGGCTTGATGAGGCTCTGAGAAATCTATTCTAATTATCCTGCCTAGTTAATTTGTCCCTGCTTGTTGTAGGGGGGCAACATCTGGGCTCTGTGTTGGATCACATCCCCAACTAGTGCTGGCTGATGGGACTCAGTAACTCTTATGGAGCAAATAAATTAAAGCATAGGGCAATATGTGCCACTGCTTTCACTGAGCTCCCCCTTTGGTTTTATTTCTGGTTATCTCTGGGCTTTTTCTGAACCCCACTCTATGGGGGAGATACCAGTTTATTTCCAGTTTGTTCACACTGACAAAAATGAAAGGCACCATTAACAATAAGATGTAATAACCTTGCTTGAAGTGAGGGACTTCAAGTCTCCCACTGAGAACTCCATCCTAAAGGGGTTTTCCTGTCCTAAAAAGAGTGAGGCACTGTGGTAGGTGGCTTGTTCTGAAGAAGACAAAGAGCAGACTCTATGCTTTTTAGACATAGAATCATAGAATGCAGCCCAGAGGGCAAACCGAATCCTGGGCTGCATCAGGAGAAGTGTGGCCACAGGGTGAGGGAGGTGATTTTCCTCTGCTCCACTCTGGGGAGACCCCACCTGGAGTACTGCGTCCAGTTCTGGAGCCCTGATTACAAGAGGGATATGGACATGCTGGAGCGAGTCCAAAGGAGGGCCACAAGGATGATCAGAGGGCTGGAGCACCTCTCCTATGAGACCAGACGGAGAGAGTTGGGGCTGTTAGTCTGGAGAAGAGGAGGCTCCGAGGTGACCTTAGTGTGGCCTCCAGTATCTGAAAGGGGGCTACAAAAAAGTTGGGAGGGGCTTTTTAGGATCTCAGGTAGCGACAGGACTAGGGGGAATGGAGCAAAGCTGGAGATGGGGAGATTGAGACTTGATGTGAGGAGGAAGTTCCTCACTGTGAGAGTGGTGAGAGCCTGGAANGGGGATTGGACTGGATGATCTTTGAGGTCCCTTCCGATCCCTGACGATTCTATGATTCTAGGGACCTCCAAGGATCATCTAGTCCAACCCCTCTGCCACAAGCAGGCACATCACTCACTAGACCAGTGCTCCAGCAAGCCTGACTGAATGTTTCCAGGGATGGGGCTTCCACCACCTCTTTAATCAATCTGCTCCAGGGATTCTTCACCTTCAGATTAAAGAACTTTTTCCAGATGTCTAACCTAAATCTACCCTTTTCCAGCTTCAAACCACAGGATCATCCCATCATTCCATGCCACATTGAATAGTTCTTCCACCACCTTCTGACAGGCCCCTCAGGATCAGGAGGTAAAAGCTAGATCACTTGGGCTTTTTCAGATGTATTATCAACCAAACCTTAGGGACTCCACTTTCAGGATCCAGCCCACACTGGAACAGGGAGAGAGATTATTCAACCATGGAAACTTTTTCCATTCCCAGAATATAGGATCATATAAAATGATGACACTCCAAACGAGGTCTGGTTGTTTATAGTCTTCTCTTTCAGTACTGGACCACAGGATTCTCATAAAATCCAGGTACCACTCATATTATAGAACCATAGATTCATATAATTGCTTATCCATGAGTTTCAGACAAGCAGACATCAGCTTATCCATGAGTTTCAGACATGTTTCCGACATCACTTAAGAACTAATTTGCATGCACTGGCATATCCCATGTCAGATATCCTGGGCTATTTTTATTACTTGCAGACTCATGAAAGTGAGGTCAGAATTCGAAATGTCATCTGCTACCTGATACTGGTTCCCAACGTAGTCGTGATATACATTTTCCTCCTCATGCTTTTCACACGGCTGCAAAAATCTACAAGGGAGCACCCACAGCGTTGATTACTTAATGGAACAGGCTTTGTTTTATCATTTTTCCTAAGGGCTGAAGGAGTCCTTTCGGCAATTTCTCCACTGTTTTTCCACGTTTTCCTTCCAAATTGCTGACACTGCTGGTGTCAAGATGTCCAGATGCCTTTTTTTTCCTGCCAGGGATCTGCTTGGTGAGGCTCCTTGCTCCACAGTGTTGATATGTATATGGACTCCAAAATTCCCCTGAATTTTATGGCTTACATGGTATCGTCGTGTTGTATCTCATAAATCACACATCACCTCATCTGGAATTTCTGCTTTCTAGAGCAATTCATAACTCTGTGGACCATGAATAATGGCTCAGCAGGATGTGAAGAGAAGTTGATGGGACCACTCAGAGACAAAGTTCCATAGAGCTGGTTCTCAGTTTGTCCAAACAGATGCTTGGGGACCAAAGTGCCCAGAGAATCTTCTGTCCTGACAGAGACAAGGTACAGCAGGAGTTTTCATCTGCACTGTCCTTGCTACAGCAGAGTTGTAGGCTGAGATCTATAGTTGTTGCATGAACAGATCAAAAAAGCAAATGGTTTGGGACGTAATTCCACAGACCACATTTTGATGCAGTCATTTCATATGCAGTAACCTTCAAAGTATTTCCCCAAAGCTGATGACCCCCACCTCCCTGCCCTGCTCAAGCCTAGAGGTGATCACACAGTGCTATCCTGCCCAGATGTGAACAGTAAGCCCCTTCCAATCATCATAGAATTATTAAGGTTGGGAGAGACCTCCAAGACCATGAAGATTGTTTATAGTTAGGGGTTGTAGGGCAGACAAGTGGACTTGATGATCCTGAATGTCTTTTCCAACCTTGATGATTCTATGCCTCTATCATCTAGTCCAACCACCATGGTGCTACCCGTGGGGCTGTGAGGCAACTGGGACTTAGAGCCCATCATCTTCATCTGCAACACTCAAAGCTGCTGTTGAAAGGAGCAAAGACTGACCAAGACAAGAAGAGGAATCCAAGATGATCCTTCATCCTCCGAGAGTCCCATAGGAATTAAAAAGTTGGAAAGCAGATAGCAATAAAAAGTAACAGCAAGAGAAAGCATTCCTTTAGCCCCTGTGTGGAGGCTGTTAAAGTGCAGCCAAACCCACTGTCAGTGAAGATTTGCAGAGGCCTAAGTGAAAAGAAATCTAAGAGGCAAATAAGTAAGTAACCAGGATATTTAAATGGCATGTTCAGGGTGTTTGTTAAAGCCAAAGGACTATCGCAGAGTGGTCACGTTAGCCAAGCAGCATCAACAGAACGCAGATAGGGTATCACATGAAAACAGGCTGCAGGGGAAATTTAAAGAACAGCCAAGACATGAGTGCCACCAGACAAAAAACCTATTGCAAAGAGGAAACCAACAGATTGGGAGAAGAACTACCACACGTGCAGTAAGTCACACCACGGGAACTTCAGGTTGAACATTAGGAAAAGCTTTTTAATGGAAAGGATCATCAGACCTTGGAATGGGCTGTCCAGGGAGGGGGCTGCATTGCCATCCCTGGATGTGCTCTAAAGTTGTGGCGATCTGGAGCTTTGGGACAGGGCTTAGCGGTGGCCTTGGGACAATTTGGTTCATGATTGGATTCAGTGCTTTTAAAGGTCTTTTCCAACCTAAAGGATTCTATGATTCTATCTGTGATTAGCAAACAGGGGTGTGCTCTGCCTCAGAGGGGCCATGGTAAGATGTCTGAGTGCATTGGTCCTCCACTGGCAGCACTGGCTGCAGCTCTGGCTATGATGAGAAAGAGATTCTGAGGTGACAAAGGCAACAGTTTGCCTATAGTTGAGCACAAGCCACACCACATGAGCCAGGGTGCAAAGGCAGCTCAGACTGCTTTGCTATCAGCAGGTCTGCTCTCAGCAGACAATCACAGAATCATCAAGGTCGGAACCAATCTTCAAGACCATCAAGTCCAACCATCTGCCCTAGGACCCCCAACCACTGAACTATCCCCTGAGACACCATGTGTACATGTTTTCGGAACACTTTCAGGGACAGTGCCTCCACCTCCTCCCTAGGCAGCCTGTTCCAAGGCCTCACTACTCTTTCTGGGAAGAAACTTTTCCTACTATCCAGTCTGAACCTGCCCTGGCACAACCTGACCCCATTTCTGTGGAAGGTTTCAGAGCTTGTACTGTCAGCAGCTACTTCCTCAGTTAAACATGAGCCTTTTTCCCATGTCCAAAAGCCACCTCCAGAGCTGGACTGGCCTACCAATGGTCTGTACATACACAGAGATGGCAATTGAGGCCCCTACATGAGTATTGAAGCCAGGACCACCGGTCAAACACTTCTGCTTCCTTGCATTTGAGTGTGCACCAAGAAAGTTGTGCTAGTTTTGCTCGTTACTCTCAGGGCTGAAAGCAAGATGATGATCATAAATGATAGCAAGATTACTATAAAGCTCTATCAGAATCAGAAAAGCCCCACATTAGATGCTTGTGAGAATCCCTGTCATCCCAAACGTATATGAGAAGCAGAGATCGCCTTATTTTTATTCCTCTGACAGCAAGCAATATTTTCCAAGTGAATGATTCTTAAGTAGCTGTCACAATCCCAAATTAACTCATGACACAACCTATAAAACCGGGCAGATAACTAACCCAGGAATGCAGACACCATCTCAATGGAAAGAGAGATGAATCCACAATATTTTTTTCATTGATGAGTTCTGAGATCCGTTGAGATGAGGGCTAGCCAAAAAAATGCTCTGTCCTGACTGCAAAATGCATCTATTCTTCCTTTTCCAGTTACCAAAACTCAGATGGGGGGTTGTTTTCCTCTGTGACTTTGTTGGTTTACCATCAAAACTCACTGCCAATTATGGAAACGTCATGCAAAGCTCTAACGCTGACTGGATTTGAAAGGCACCCAAAATCACAGGCATTTACAACGTGCTGGAATGAAGTCCCCTCTGCAAAATTAAAACCAAATGCATTCACCAACGAAATGGCATTATTTTTCTGAGTGTAGAGCTGATGGAAGGTGTGGGAGGTAGCAACACTGTTGATCAACACTTTCTCTCTAATCCCTTAAAACCAATGATGAGGGTGACATAGTGATGAGTTGTTGCGAGGTTTCAGCAAGAGCTGTCCCAGCACAGACCATAAGGGATGCAAATCCAAAGCTGTGTTCCCAGGATCCTCTCCAAGACCTCACCCTGGAAAACCTGGGCTAGGAACAATTGAATGATGCCTCCCAATCAGTCTCTGATGCTCCCAGACTGAAGCATCAAGGCAAGGAAGTGATGGGGTCCCAGTTGCAGCCCTGGAGGAGAGCAAAGTCCTGACACAGAGGAGCAGCAATGCTGCTGGAATCCAGCCCTCACTGCAGCCTGTTTGTTGGACTTCACAGCAGAAGGAAGTACAACACAAATACGGACAGACTCTGGAATCAATTGCCCAGAGAGGCTGTGGCTGCCCCCTCCCTGGAGGTGTTCAAGGCCAGGTTGGATGAGGCCTTGAGCAACCAAGTCTAGTTGAGAGGGGTTGCTGCCCATGGCAGGGAGGTTGGAGAGATGATCTCTAAGGTCTCACCCAATCTTAACAATTCTATGAGTCTGTGATCCTCGCAGAAGAACACAAGCCCAAATGAACCTAAAGAGAGCTCTTCAGGTCAAAGGTAGATGCTTTCATCTACATAGATTGTTCACTGACTACAAAGTCCCCAGTGTAACTCATCTTGCTAAGCACTAAGTTAGGTCAAGAGAGTAGGTCTTTAAAGACACTGTTCCTCTTCTCTGAATAATAATAAAGGAACACGAGGGGAGGCAGAGATTGGTTTTACAGATACACAAACAGATAACTAAAGAGGTCTATTGCCCACACAGCTTCCCAAGCCACACCACTTCCCACAGCCAAACCAGGACCAGTGACTGGCAAATATTCAGCATATTGTTGATTCAACTCAAAATGGAGATCATCATTCCAGATCATTCACCTGCTCAGGAGCCCGTATTTTCCTCCATGTCACTCACACACTCTGCTTCTTTCCTCTGAGCTGTCTGGTGTAAACCCAAGTTCACCACCCTGAAATCTTGTCCCTACATTTTTAGGGCACTGCAAAGTAACTTCCTCAATAAATCTGCCAAGATCTATGTATGCAAAATGGCCTCTCCATGGGAGGAGAGACTGGGTCATTGTGCAGTGAATCTCATCTGGGGAGGAAACTGGTTTGCTTTGGGTTGGATGGAAGGTGGTTCATTTCTCCTCATGTTCTTTTTTGTGGTTGGACAAGTCTGGAGCACTGGCAGTGGTGATTAATTATGAGGAAGAGATAGTCCAGGGTGCTAATCCAGATCTTAGCTCTGCCGGAGGTTTTGTGACTGATCTCTGGCCAAGTGCATATCACTTTGTCTTCAGTCAGTGGGTCTGATGTATGAGCCACAGCAGCAGAATGGCATTTGATGGCATTTTCTGGGAAAAGACTCTCACTGCAGAAGTACAGTCTGACTCCTGCACCAACAAACCCCACAGCTTTTGTGCCTGCCCGAAATCTGCCCTGTGGGATCCCAGAGTCCTCTCTTCAGTAGTTACCAAGATTTAAATCTAAATTGGACCTCACTGACACAACCTCATGCAGGGATCCCATTAGCCAGCCAACCTGGAGCAAGACCAAAGGTTCTCCAGCAAAGGTCACAGTGAGTTAAATGAATCATAAAATAGCAGGTTAAAGGAACTGTGAGGATCATTTGGTCTAATCTTTCTTGGCAAGTGAACACTACCCAAGCCCAAGAGCTGGGATGCTGCAGAGTCCCTCCAACATTGAAGGTCAGGTTTTATGGGGCTCTGAGCAAACTTATCTAGTTAAAGATGTCCCTGCTTACTGCAGGGGAGTTGAACTAGATGACCTTCCAGCTCAACACATTCTATGATTCTATGATTCTATGATTCCATGATTCCATGATTCCATGATTCCATGATTCTGACACCACCTGGGGATTTTTCTGACCTGCTTTGGCCAAAAATGCTGTGGATGCTAAGAAAGGGCCAAGCGCTTTGCTCATCATCCACCCACTTGTGCAAGGAAGAGCAGGACCATTAGCAGATCCTTTTGTACGTCCTCCTCACAGTGAACACAAAGGGAATCATTCCTAGCAGGGAGATTTCTTGCAAAGGGACCAGCTCACCAGGACTGCCCTTTACTGCCTACCTGCACAGACTGCAGAAGAACAGGAAAGGGGACGTATTTCAGAGCACTCACAGTCCAAGCATTCGGTGTGCTGCTCCACCAGGACCTCATCGCTCATCCAAGACCATCAACGCTGCAGGCAGCAGAACGCCTGGAGCTCCTGAGCTTTGCTAACAGCGTTTCTCAATTCCCCACTCAGAATGAAGGGGAGGAGGGAAACCAAACGAAAATAAATAATTGCTGGCTTCTCTGAATCAAAGCCTGTTACAATCAAAACAGCCTTTCGTCTGCAGCCAATGCCCTGGGGCCTCATTCGTCAAAAATTATATGTGTGCTGGATGCCACAGGGAAATTCTCCTCAACAGAGAAGACCCTTCTCATGTCAAAGGGAGCTGGAGAATGCTTCTAATGCTCTATCTCTGTCCCAGGCTCTTCTGGAGCTTGTGTGAACTCTTTGTCCAGTGTCCAACCTGGAGTGGGTTAATCCTCCAGCTCTTGTTGCAAAGCCCACAGCAGACCCTGCCCATGGGAATAAAGGGCTGCCCAAAGGGAAAGGCGCATAAGGAAATGAAGATTTGGGGGATAAATTGAAACGGGAAGTGGACAAGAGAGCATTGAAGGAGGCTGGTTTGAGAAACCCTCCCCAGGAAGGCAGGCAAGGAGCCCTGGTTTGGGTTTTTCTTAGTGATGCAGCACTACTGCTTTTAGGGGAATTATTACTGATTTACAGCACTGTATCATAGAATCACAGACTGGGTTGGAAGGGACCTCCAAAGGTCATCTGGTCCAACACTCCTACAACAAGCAAGGACATCTCTAACTAGAACAGATTGCCTAGAACCCCATCCAGTCTGACCTTGAATGTCTCCAGGGATGGGGCCTCCATCACCTCTCTAGGCAGCCTGTTCCAGTGATCCACCACCCTCAGATTAAAGAACTTTTTCCTGATGTCCAGCCTGTATGTGGAACCTGTACCGGCTCCTCTGCTTTCAGGAAGTCTATACATATGCTGTAAGATTGTAGCAGCTACAAATGAGTCCTGGTATGAGAGGATGAAGATGTCTGGAGTTACACCCTTTAAAGGTACCAGTTTGTGCTGAATATCTGCACAGAAATGTCATTTTGAGTAAGAGTTGGGTCCTGGTGCTCCAGGGGATCTCAAAAGCAGGTCCATTCCCACCATGTGCCAGGATTAGTGGGGAATCTGCAAGGAAAGGACGTTAGGAAAAAATTCTTCAGTTAAACGGTTCTCAAACATTGGAACAGGCTGCGCAGGGCAGTGGTGGAGTCACCAACCCTGTAGGGATTGAAAAGCCATGGAGATGTGGTGCTGAGGAACATGGGTAAGTGGTAACCTGTCTGAATGGGTAGACCAAATGATCTTAAAGGACTTCTCCAGCACAAATAATACTATGATTTTGTGCAAGTCACTTCAAAAACAGTGCTAACACCAGAGAGTCCCAAGTGCAGCCAAATCTCCTTAACACAGGTGGAGAGGAATGAATACATAGATGAGACTTAGCTACATGGAATTTGAGTTTCCCCTTTGTTTTCCTTCCATGCATTGCTAATGTAAAACCAGCATTTCCTTCAGCCTGAATATGCCCAAGGACATATAAGACCCTGTTTTACTTCCATAGGCAAGTCGTATTCTGCAGCCTCTCTTTCTTAGCTCCCACATAAACCTAAAAATATATGCGAGTTCAGTCAGATCCCTAATTATCACAGAATCCTAGAATCGTCAAGGCTGGAAACAGCCTTCAAGATCATCAAGTCCAACCATCTACCCTACAACCCTGAACCACTAAACCATCTCACAAAACACATGTCTACCCATTCTTTGAACAACTCTAGGGACACTGCCTTCACCACCTCCCTGTATAGGCAAAGAAGAGTGAGAAAATGAGTAGGGACATGGATCTAATGATCTCCACAAGTGCTTTCCAATCCAGTTAGATGTTGATTTTACATGAGTATCAAACAAAGCCACAAGTGGTACCACTGCGACCAAGGGGCAGGCATTGCAGAATCGCTCAGGGGGAAAAAAAAGTAAAAAACCTATTTCCTGTTGGATTCTCCAGCAATAAGGACGTTTAACTAGAGTCAGCTGGATGCTCACATTGCAATCTGGAAGGAAAAACGCAATAAAAAGAGAAGCTGAGAAGAAGCAAGACGGGAGCCGGAGACTGAACCACCTTTAAACTGGTTACAATAGTCCCCTTTGTCTTGCAGATGGAGTCTGGCCAGCAAGGTCAGGAACAAGAGACTTCTCGTTCCCTGGGTAACACACATTATTTCATTACTTGGTTTTATTTGATGTGGCAATAAATTCATGTATCCTACATGACTGCAATGGTCAGCAGTCTGAGCATTTAAGATTGCTGGTGCAAAGTGAAGAACCATCCACAGCCAGATGTCTCACCATCCAGTCAATAGACACTTTCAAAAGATGATCCATCCCAATGAAAATACAAAGCTATTATGAGGAGAAAGCTCGCCATGGACTATGAGGAGAGTCCAAGAGTGGTTTTGGTTAAAATCATGAGTGGGACTCAAAACATGATGATTAGTCCTCTGCTACGTCTCCAGATTTGCCTCAAGCCTGCCCTAGTGAGTCTTCATGCCTTGAATATATTCAGGGGTGGGGCATCTACCACCTCTCGAAGCAACCTCGTGTTTACCACCATCAGTGTCTCACCACTCTCAGCGTGAAAATGTCTTTCTTCTATTTAGTCAGAATGCCCCCCTTTGAATGTAAAACCATAGCCCCTTGTTCTGCCACAAGAAACCCCACTGAAAAGATTGTCATTGGGATTGTCATTCTTATAGACTGATTTCATTACCAAGAAGATCACCCTTGAGTCTGTGCAACATCTATAGTGACCTGTGAGGAGAGCTACCCTTCCACACATACCAAACAGGATATCCTGTCCAGATTTAGACTTCTACAGGGCAGACTTCTGTATCTTCACTGTTTTGAGAGTCCCTTTATAATCAGTGGGAAACAAAATACTCTGCTATGGTATGTTCCACAGGACTTACTTTAAACTCATTTAAAACAGCGCTGCCTCCACACTGCCTGTGAAGACATCTTTACTGGAGTAATGGAGAATACTTGCACAGACAACTCTCCACAGTTCCTCAACCAGTCCAGACCCAACACAAGCTTCTCTGGAAGGTTCAAAATTCAGTAATGAAACAAAATTTCCTAAGAACCAAAAAGAGGTTGGGATTTTTTATCAATTTGATGGGTTGACTCCAGCAACTCAAATCTTCTTGGTAATACTCACAAGTGGTTCCGTGTGTTATAGACAACAGTAAACATCACTGAGCTGAACAACCACGTCCTGTTTGTGTTTGAAAAGCAGATGACCAGTGAGTGAAACAAGGCCAGGAGAGTGCAAGACTGCTCCACTCATCACCTACACACAGATAGATATTTGAAGTCTAGCATGCAGAGATCCAGGACTCTTAACAGTGAGTAGATCACAGGCAAAACCTGCTGAGTATCCTAAGACTTAGGTAAGGCTAATGTAAAAGATTACAGTTTTTAATCATTGATAATCTCTGACTTAAAATAAGGGCTTGATGAAACCCCCTCATTGAATGCCCATTTTTCAGAGTCCATGTTAAAAGAATGGTCCAAGAAAGAAGAACACCACTCATTCAAATGCCACTCGTCCTCTGGATGTCCTCTGTAAGGACCTGCTTTCCTGTCAACTTTTCTCCAAAACATGGACTGTGGGGATTTGGGTGAGTTACTGCTGGGAAGGAGGGAGAAGTTACTGTCAGAGATGGTTAAAATGATGGATTTGAGCTCATCTTACAACACCCCAGGAAGGTGGTTGAATTAACATCCCTGGATATGTCCTGGAGGTGTTAAAAAAACAAGTAGATGTGGCCTGGGGGATGTGATTTAGTGAGCAGGGTAGGTGTGGGCTGATGGTTGGACCGGATGATCTCTTCCAACCTAATGATTCAGAAGTTTAAAAGTCACGTAGATCCGAAGCTTAGGGACAGGGTCTAGCAGTGGCCTTGGGACAGCTAGGTTCATGGCTGGACTCAGTGATTGTAAAGGTCTTTTCCAATCTGGATGATCCTGTGATCTCTTACATGGACATCACTGAGAAAGGAGACTGGGCAGGCTGAGAGCTCCATGGATTGGTGTGGTGGACACCACTGTGTTGAGCCAGCATGCCCTTGCTCATGGGTTTAAGAAAGAATTTGGGGGAGGATGAACCCATAGCATAGACAATTCGATCACTTGAGGATTTAAAAATATGAACCAAGCAAGAACTCTTCTCCAGAAGTCAGGATAATACTCTGGGAGTCTTGTGTGCTATTGCATCTTGATTGGAGATGCCTCCTGCCGGTCATCATTCTAGTGAGATGTGTGTATATCTATCTTATTGCATTAGACATTCCCCCATTATTCTAAAAATAATCATAGAGTGCTCAGGGCGTGCAGCTCGGTGCCAAAACACTGGCTTTTCGGTTTCCTCACAGTATTTTAACAAGACACCGAGCCACGCTGGTGTTTCAGCTGAAGCAAACTGCACTGTTAATACACACCATATTCTCCTTGCTAAGTAGAGCCTGTCGTAACGCTTTGAGCTCGACATCCGTTTGTCCTGAAACGGAACTGGGGAAGACTACAAAAGGTTTCTGCTTGAGCTTCGCTTTGCCTTTTCTGCTTTCCAAGTGAAACTTAACCTACAGTCTTCTCTGCTACTTGAAGGATATTATTTGGTGGATGCGGTTTCCAACGTATAGTTCAGCGCATGATTTAGGACTGGACCCAAAAGGTAGTTAAAGTCACAGGAATAAAAAAACCCAAGCTCCTATGAACAACTTCAGCTTGGAGTGAACCCACAGACCAAGAAGGAAAAACCTCTTTGGGCGTTGCTGCAACTTCCCATCTACCGAGTGTAGCCACAACCTCATTCCCACTGACTAGATTAGAGAGGAAAATACCTTACATGAGCTATTTAAAACCTCCACGGGACAGGAGTCAGTGTTTGCACACATCTTCCAGCTCCAGTCTCACCCACTCTGAATTGAAAGAGGAGCCACCAGCTTCACTTTGGGATCATCAGTCCATTGCAAGCACAGGGCATGATCAGATTCTTTTGGTGCTGTCTCTGTACCACATCACATCACATCTTCTTCAACGTCCAGATCTCAGCTGTGTGTGCAGAGACACGTCTGGCACTAGTGATGTCTGGGTCTGATTTTCTATACTCAGCCCTGGTGAGGCTGTACCTCAAGTACTGGGTGCAGTACTGGGCACTGCAGTGTAGGAAGGACATCGAGGTGCTGGAGATGATGCAGAGAAGGGCAACTGGGCTGATTAGCAGTCTGAAGAACAGGACTGATGAGGAGAGGCTGAGGTTGCTAGGGATGTTCAGCTTAGAAAAGAAGAGATTGAGAGGAGACCTCACTGCTCTCTACAATGACATAAAGGGAGGTTGCAGTGAAGAAGGTGTTGGCCTCTCCTCTCTAGTGATTAGCAACAGAACAAGGGAAAATGGGGTCAGGTTGTGCCAGGGGAGGTTCAGATTGGATATTAGCAAAAACTTCTTCCCAGAAAGAGTAGTGAGGCCTTGGGACAGGCTGCCCTAGGAGGGGGTGGAGGCATCATCCCTGGAGGTGTTCAAATTCGGGTAGATATGGTGTTTCAGAGTACGGTTTAGTGGTTAGGGGACAGAGGGTGGACAGTTCGACTTGATGATCTTGAAGGTCTTTTCCAACCTTGATGATTTAGCACCACTGTAGCCCAGTGGAGACTCTGCCAACTTCAACGTGGAGGAAAGTGAAGTTTTGACTCTGGAGTGCTTAACCACAGCTATTTTGCCCTTGCTTATCCCAACATAAATAGGTTTATGTCAATTTATGCTGACACAGGCAGGAATGAGATTCAGCCATTAACTACACAGCAGGTTTGCACGGACTCATCGCTGACAGAGAAGTGGTAAGAAGAAAGCAACCAAAGCCTCACGTCCCCTACAAAAGGGTCATTATTAAATGTAAATTGGTGTCAAAACGTTGCTGAGACTCTTCAGAGGCTCTAGTTGCACACTCTATCACATTTCTCAGGGCTCTAAAAGCCTGAAATAATGTCCACAAGAACAGGATGCCTATAATCAGAGCAGTCCTCTGGAAAAAGACCTTGGGTACTAGTGGATGAAAAGGACACAAGCCACCAACACACAGTTGCAGCCCTGAAGGCCAGCTGCATACTGGGACCAAATCGTGCTGAGCACTGCAGTCACCAGCTCTGTCCAAGGCTCTCTGGACTCAGCTACAAGTAGTGGACTATAGAGTCATAGAATGTACTGGGTCAGAAGGGACCTCCAAAGGTCATCTAGTACAACTCCCCTGCCACAAGCAGGGACGTTACTCACTAGACCAGACTGCCCAGAACCTCTGCAAGCCTGACCTACAATGTCTCCAGGGATGGGGCTTCCACCACCTCTCTAGGTATCATGTGCCAGGGATCTACCACCCTCAGAACATTTTCCTGATGTCCAGTCTAAATCTACCCATTTGTAGCATTCAGGCAACACCAGGAATGGAAATTTGTAGGCACCCAGAAGCCAAATTCATCTGGCATCAGTTTTGCCTGGTGAGTCAAGGGATGAGCATAAGGCTGTCATGGGTTTCATATCAGTATCCTCCTTTACAGCCCTCTGCTGCTGAAAAAAAGAGATGATCCACACAGGTCATCTGCTCTCACCTTGCACCATGCTAGCTGCTGAGGGGGCCCAGTCTAGGGTCATTTTGATGAATAATACAAAATTTAGCCTCTGTAGACATCTCCAACACCTGTCAACAGTCTGGAGCTTCTGTACCGCCAACAGAGACACGGAGGGTAGAGTCAGCAAGATTCCCAAAATAACTCATCCCTCTTTAAACCGACGCCTGAAATAGGGCAGATGAATCACATCTTGAATTTGCTTGTTTTTCTTCACGGAGTATAAACAGAGCTGAGGATGACAGCTCAATGCACTGTGTGCCTGCAGACATCTCTGGAGAGGTGGGGTGGTTGCCCACAGACTGTCACACCAGCCGTTTCCTTCAGAAGAACCATATTTTTATTCTTTCCACACTTGACCAAGAGGGACTCCAATTAGCAGTGGAAGAGATACTCTGTGCTTCAGGCCTCGCATTAGCCTTTCACTTTTGGAAACCAGGATGAGATTTAATCCACAATTATCATGAGTTCAAAACCTAAGCAGAATAAGTAAATTTAATCTGTGTGTTTCACAGATTATTTCTCTGCTTTCCTCTTCCCATTCCTCGTGTTCTGTCAGAGACATAAAAACACGGGGCAGATCCATCAGGTTTGTTCATCTCTCACCACAGGCTACATCAAAGCCTCCTAAACTGAACGAAGCCACTAACAGCTTTATTCATTTGGAAGGTCTGGGAGAGATGCAGCTAGAGTGGAGACCTTCTTGTTTCTTCTGGCCACGAACATACAGAACACAGCAGCACTCTTGGGTCTTCTCCATCAGCATAGCAATGCTGTGGACTCATGGCAGGGACAAAGTGTGCAGTTTGGTAGGAAAGATGCTGGATGGCTTTGGGTGGAAGTGATCTTAGAGATCAGATCATCTAGGATGTTACTCAGAGACCCCTTAGACAGTGAGTTCCTCCAGCAGACTGGCTGTGGGGCACTCAGCCTTTGAAAGGGCATTTGCTGAGAATCAGAAGCCTTTTGTACCCAGTTAACATCTAGTGTGAAACTAAACTAAACGAGGTTAAAAAGGCTCTGACCCTACACGGGACCACCCAAGCTGATCTGATGGAACTCCAGTAATTCACTTTATGTTGATGCCTCCCATGAGTTTGCAACTGCTTTGCTGAGCATCCCTGCGCAGGCAGGCTAGACATCAATCCACCAACCACAGAATGGAGGAGGAGAAGACAAGGGAGATGCAACGGAAAGGAGAAGTACTCAGGATCTGGTGAATGCCAGGTAGAACATGCAGCTATTCAAAAAAGAACACAGGTTGGAAGGAAGAGGAGGGCTAAGGGAACCCTGAGGCATCCAAGGAGATGAGACAGCCAGCTCACACAAGTAGGAGGTCATCAAAACCATGTGAAAGACCTAGAAGTTTCCATCCCTGGAACAAACCCAGGTCAGGTTGGACCTTGTGGGTCTGAGCAACGTGCTGTAGTTGAAGATGTCCCTGATCAATGCAGGGGCTTGGACTAGAAGAGCCTTAAAGATCACCTTCCAAGCCAAAACATTCCATGATTCTATGAGGTTGGACAAGTTTCCTTAACCCCATGGGCATGGCAGGCTCCCTGCAGAAGGATTAAAGCAGCAAAGTGCTCACAGAGTGCTATGTGCCTGGTGGAAAGAGAAGATCCATTCTTTTCATCCCTTGATGGTTTATCAGGGTCCACTACCTCCACAAATTCAACCTCACCCTAATGCAGGGGATGCTCTAGTGACCCCATGGCAGAGGCTGGTAGGGCATTACTGCACTGGAAACTCACTGGAAGCAGGACTCTTTTACTGAGCTTTTTATTCCTAGGGTTCCTCCATGCAGGATGAAGGTCTGATCTGAACCTACTTCATGGTTTTTTTAATCCCTTTCCTGTGTGTAGCAGCCCTGCCTGGGCAGGCCGTGTGTCCTTGGTGGCATATCTCACCATCATTTGGAAAAGCCCTCCAAGATCAGCAACACAACTAAACACACCATCCCTCTCCCTCCAGCTATCTCAGTGTTATAGAAATACCATTACTGGCACTTGGCAGCTCTCCTGCCTCCTCAAGGGTCTCAGATCTCAAGTCCCAGCACAGGGCCGATGGGTTTGCAATCCATGAGCTCTACCAGCACAGCCCTGTTGCTTCTCAGGACTCACAGCAGATAGACAGGGATTTATATTCCAGCCATAAAAACTGTTGTGGGCATTTCCCCCACCACCACCTCTCCCTTCCCCTCCCAACCTCCACCAACCACAGATAGAAAACTGCAGTGTTTAATATTCTCTCTGATGCTAATTCCACGGTGAAGATGGAAAATTCAATAACTTCTGCGTGCTGTAAATTCAGTTAAACATATTCCACATTCCAGCCGCAGGGAGGAAAGCTCCTCAGTGCCTCCCCCCTTCTCTCCCTTCTTGATCTCACTCCTTCCCTCCCTTCATCTTAGTTCCAGTCCATCCCATTCCCCTTCTGCAACCAAACCAATTCCATCTGTAGGGATCAGAGAGCCAGGACTGATTTAGCGGATAATCTAATCAGAGATTATTTTGATTTATTGAAAAAATGATCTGAGAGGATGAAAGAGTCACTGTACCCCAGCATATGCCCCCCTGCATCTAAGGGTGGATTCGTTTCTGTTGCCACAGGCAGTGCAGTTGGTTCACCCAAGGTCTGCCTGTTTCATCCTCTCTTTCTAGTTGTGATAAATCACAGAATTGTATGGCTAGAAGCGACCTCCAAAGGTCACCTAGTCCGGCACCCCTGCCACAAGCAGGGACATCACTCACTAGGCCAGATTGCCCAGAGCCCCAGCAAGCCTGGCCTTGAATATCTCCACGGAACAGGTCTCAACCACATCAGTGTTGGGAACTGGGGTTCGGTTTGGTTTTATGAAGGGTTTTTTAAATCCTTTTTATCCTTTCCTTCTTTTATCCATGCAGAGCAGGTAGATCACTCTACCAGCGAGCAGGATCTGCGGTTCACCGAAGGACAGATCCTCTCGCAGGCTAGAAAACACAAGAGCATCTCCTTCCTCTCCCCTTCTTCCTGATTGACAGTTATTTATCCTCATTGATACAAAAGTCATTCAGAGCCAAAGGTCCATACAAAGGGTGTTTGAAGCTCTACAAGACTTGGAGTAGAGGGAGCATTCCAGCACCAGCATCACAGGGGAAGGGGCTGCACAAGCCTCCTAATAACACTTTTGCCACAGCGACAGCAACTGGCAGATTTTCCACGGGCTCCCTCAGCATCGCAGATAGAGGGGCCCAACGTTTGTCTCTGTTATTGTATTTACAGAAGTAGAGAATCACTGAATCATTTGGGTTGGGAAATTAAGCTCCCTGAGCCCAAGCGTTGCCCAGCACTGCCAGGTCCCACTAACCCCTGTCCTTCACCCCACACCTCCACAGATCTGCAACCCCTCCAGGTGACAAAGTCCAGGGACTCCCCCACTGCCCTGGGCAGCCCGGACCAGGCCTGGACAACCAT
>VZRI01012542.1:0-42850 GCA_013397515.1 Upupa epops | reverse complement strand
TGTTTAAGAAAAGACTGGATGTGGCACTTAGTGCCCTGATCTAGTTTATTGTGGTGATGTTAGGTCATAGGCTGGGCTTGATGAGCTCAAAGGTCTTTTCCAGCCTAAATAATTCTGTGAAACTCGACCTCCCCTGGGACAACTCGAGGCTTGCTCCTCTCATCCTGGAAAGAAGAGATTGACCCAAACTGACTGCAGCCTCCTGGAAAGATTCAAGGAGTTCTGGAGACCAAGGTGGTCTCCCCTGAGCATCCTCTTCTTTAGTTCAAGCTCCACAATTTCCCCTCAGAAGTTCTCCAGACCCTTTTCCTTGTGCTCCAGCTCCTTCCCCAGTCCTCCTCTGGACCTGCTCCAGCCCCTCAATGTCCTTCTGGCAGTGAGTGAGGAGCCAGACCTGACCCCAGGATTCAAGGTGGGACCTCACCAATGCCCACTACAGGGGAACAATCCCTGCTCTCGTCCTGCTGGCCATAATAGTGCTGGTATAAGCTGGGATGTTGGTGGCCTTCTTGGCCACCTAGGCACATGTTTCCAAATCTTTGCCTCTGTCCTCACTCTCCAGCAGCAGAAGGTGTTTGGGGGGTTATCAGACTGATCATCACCAAAGAGGTTGATTTCCCATCACTCTTTGTTGCTATGAAAGGCTGGGTGGGTGCCTTCAGCAGCCTTTCATGTGTCAGCACAGCAGAATCGGGTTGCTTCTCATTTTCTCCCCCCACCAAAGGAGGAACTTCATCAATGGGAAGAAACCCTCCTGTTTGCAAGAAGACTCCCTACCCCTGAGCTCTGAGATTTCACAGTTCATCCTCTCCCCTAGGGAAGTCTTTGTCCCTCCATCACCCAGCACTTTGAAACCAAAGCCCAAACAAAGAGCAAGAACAGGACAATGCCAGCATCAGCGGGGTCTGGCAGAAACCTCAGGTGTGGATCTACAGCAAAAACTGTAACTGAGAAGACTCATACAAAAGACACTGATGCTGAAAAGCAAATTCTAGAAACCACTACAGCCATCATTTACTAAACATGTTAATATTTGTAGTCCCACACTCGTTATTTTTGTTGCCTGAGCTTGACAATACCGCATCCAACACACAAACCAAACTGCAATCTGATTTTCTTCACTTATCCCACTTACTTCCTCTTTACTCTTCATGTGGGTGCAAACCAGCCAAGACTCACCTTGTGCTGGGATTTTTCACTCTAGGGGGGAACAAACCCCCTTCCATAGAAAAGAGGAAATAAATCAGAGTCATTTGTTTCCACGTGAACCCATCACGATTACACATAGGGCAGCGACTGATGTCTGGTTTCACTTGGGGCCTTGATTGGTATGAAGTCACCTAACAGGAGCTGCCTTTATCACCCTAAAGGATTTAGTTTTCCACCAACAGAAATAAATTTCACCTTTCTATAACTATGGGGGACTATTTTCCCCCAAGGACAGCCCCAAGAACTTCAATCATCTCATCCCAGGACTAGCACGAGCCACAGGATCTGCCTTTGTCACCTCCCAAGCACCTCAACACTAAATTCTGAGCCTCGGCGCATCTTTCTTGGCCACTTTTAGGGCGCACTCCAACATTTAATGCTAATGTTTCACTTGCATATTAATGCCTCACATTTTATTACCCCACGATCATAAAACCCCAGCTGCTGATCACGGCCCGCAAGCCTTCGTTATTTTACCCTGCTGAATTCCTGGGACTCCTTCCAGAGCAGCTCGGTGCAGCTCGCCACTCAGCCAGCGTGCAGAGACAGCCCTCTACAGATCGTTGGCTAAATTCACTCACTCACATGAAAGGGTTTGCTCAGCTGCAGACAAGATTTCAAGTGTGACTGGACACCAGGGTGCAGGAATCAAGACGTTCCTATGGTCAGATAAGTCTTCAAGGAGACGTTTGTTATGCTTATTTTATTCAGGGCAAGAGGCGATGGCCTTAAACTAAAAGAAAGTAGACTTAGAGATAAGGGAGAAACTGTTGATGCTAAGAGTGGTAAAACCCGGCCCAGGTTGCCCAGAGAGGCAAGAGAAGCCCCATCCCTGAAACCATCCCAGGTCAGGTTGGACCCTGGGGCTCTGAGCAACCTGCTCTGGTTGGGGATGTCCCTGCTCACCTCAGGGGGTAGGACCAGGTGACCTCTTAAGGTCTCTCCCAACTCAAACCTTTCTCTGATTCTGTTTTGCTTTTTCTCTATCCCTCTTAACGCTCTTGCTGAGCAGGAGAGATCTTACAAGACTATGTATTAAGAGCATAGTCCTATGCTGCTGGGGTTTCCTGAAATTTCTCCTGATTTCATCTTAGGATAAGCCAACATTTGGCAGAGTTCCTCTCTGTTCTCCCTACCACTGTAATCATGCATCTCATGCCCCACCAACCACTCACTCTCCTTCACGGAGACTTGTTCTTGAGGCAAACAGCCCCCTACTCCATCCCAAGGACAGCAAGGGATGGATCCAATACCAAGAGAAGAAGACCACAAAATAGGGAAGAGATCCTCACGTCCACCATGGTTTGATCCTTAAGAGCTACCAGACCAACACAAATAACAACAGCTGCAACCATGGGAGCACAGAAACACAGCCCTGAGCCCTCTGCTAAATCTTAATTAAACCCCTTATCCCAATCTCCTTAAATCACTGCACCTGCTAATCAGTTACACAATTCAATTGACTTGTAAATTGAGTTATCCTACAGCTAATGAGAAATGGCAAACATGGTGTTCATTATTGGGCTGCGGCTCCATCGCTCAGCACAGGGCAGGGCAGGCTTGTGGTGAGGATCGAGGGGCAATCAATGCAGAGGAGGTAGAGGCCAAGGGGAAAACACAGGTGAGGTAAAAAGAAGGGTCTTTGAAACCTGAGGGGAGATGCAGTGGGAACACAGTGCACTTCATCTCCATAATGGTCAGAGCACTATGGACCAGAGCATCTCAAGATTACCCAAGGGACCCCTGATCTTGACAAATCAGCCCTTTCTGTAACATCAGTCAGAAATAAATAGGACGAGACAAAACTACGGGATGGTCCTCACCTGTTTCTGGGTCCCTGGAGACGTAGTCCTGTACCACATCTTGGCCTTGAGGTCCGGAAGCTCCATGCAAATCCTAACTCAGACTTTGCCCCTTTCATGCACAGAGAATGTGCAGAAGAATGTGCTACCATAGTGCAGGATGGTGATCACAAGGTGGTGGTGTGACTCCATCCTCCAACAACGTCTTTGATGTGCTGGAGAGATCCTAAACACTGGAAAACCTTATTTACTCTTTCATCTCATTGCTCCTTGCTCTTCCCACACTGGTGCTGTTGCTCCCCAAGGAAGCCCTAGATGCAAAGCCATGCAACAAGCTTAGATATTCCCATGCTGTTCCTTCCTCAAGTCCTCTTGCTGGTCTCAGAGGGAGGTAACACTTACCAGTTTGACACAGAGTGGCTGAGTTGCATTGTCCCGACTCCATAAAGGTTTTGATGTGGTGGGAGATGCTTATGTGCCTGACTGTGGTCCAGTAGTGTGGCTTCTAGTTCATCAGACTGAGCTCAAGCCATTAAATTCAAAGAAGCCACAGGAATGAGTGGGGGAAGATAGAACTGCTGCCAGCCCAGGCTGTGGGAGGAGGTAAGACCTAGAGGTGGTATGACCCAGGCTGGTGGCCAGGATCTTAAGACAGTGCTCTGGAGACTTCCTTTTGATTCACCACACTGCCACTAACCCTCCCACATGACAAGAGAGATCCCTGGAGATAAGGAGGTGCTGACTACCCACTTAAAGACCACAGAAATTTGGCTCCAAGACTCTGAGCTGGCCCAGCTCCCTTTACCAACTCACCACCTCCCAAAAGGAGATCAGCCAGCACCTTGGCTTGGAAGAGGCACCTGGAGGTCAAACCATTAAGCCTTGGGAGGGATGATGGTACACAAGGTGGTGGAGAAACAACCACGGGGGTCAGCAAGCTCCATAGAAAGGAGTGTCTTCTGCAGTTCATGGCTCATTCCTCTTGGGTACAGATGTTGCCTGCAACTACTGGAATAGCTGCTTCTGATCCGCTTCTCTGACAACGTGGCACCTGCCTAATCAAAACACAGGGCTGATACTCAGCTTTTTCAGACTGCCAGTTTTAGTGAAGAAGGGTGATTTAGGCACATCCAAGTGCCAGCCTGCCAGGAAATACCAGCTGCACTCTGGAGACAAAGTGCCCAGGGAACTGAACGATAGCACCATAGAATTACAGACTGGTTTAGCCTGGAAGGGACCTCAAAGATCACGCAGTTCCACACCAGGCTGCCCAGAGCCCCATGCAACCTGGTCTTGAACATTTCCAGAGATGGAACCACAACCTCCCCGGACAACCCATTCCAATACTTCACCACCCTCACAGTGAAGAACTTCTTCCTAATAGACAATCTAAAGCTACCCTCTTTCAGTTTCAGACCAGGTGTTGTCCTCAGGTAGGACCCAAGGTGGACAGATTGAGCATGTTAGAGCAATATATGGATCAGAACATTTTGGCTGGATGAATCTTGCCATGGAAGGCCCATCTGAGAGAAGATGCAGCCCTGGGGCTAAATGAGATGTCACTTCTGTAGATTTTCAAGAACATGCTGCTTTCTTTATGCAGGAATCTGAGCTTCAAAGGCAGCCTCCAGGCTCCTCCCATGGGGCCAAAGGCACAGCAGGTCCCCTTGGGGCAGTAACAAAATGCATAAAGGATCACAGTATCACAGAATCATCAAGGTTGGAAAAGAATTTCAAGATCATCAAGTCCAACTGTCCACCCTCTGTCCCCTAACCACTAAACCGTACCCTGAAACACCATGTCTAACCATATTTGAACACCTCCAGGGATGGTTCCTCCACTGCCTCCCAGGGCAGCCTGTTCCAAGGCCTCACTATTTTTCCTAATATCCAATCTGAGCCTCCCCTGACACAACCTGACCCCATTTCCTCTTGTCCTATTCCTAGTCACTAGGTAGAAGAGGCTAACACCCACCTCACTACAACCACCCTTCAGGTCATTGTAGAGAGCAGGGATGTCCCCCCTCAGCCTCTTCTTTTCCAGGCTGAACAGCCCCAGTTCCCTCAGCTTCTTGTCACCAGACCTGCTCTCCAGACCCCTTATCAGCCCAGTTGCCCTTCTCTGCATACTCCCTAGCACCTCAATGTCCTTCCTATACTGTGGTGCCCAAAACTGCACACAGTATTTGAGGAATAGGGATGGGTAGGCAGGTAGGATTGGAGATGTTTGCTCCAGGTTTCCCAAGATTTGTCACCGGTGACCTCTATCACTACAGAAAAGGAGAACATTAAGTTATCGAGGTCCCTTCCAACCCATAGCATTCTGTGATTCTGTGATCTTGGTCTGACACGCTGGGACCATTAATGAACAATCAATATGGACAAAGAGTCTGGGGCCAGGTTGAAAAGATTAATAGCTTTGTTCATTAAGATTATTTCCACTGATGTTAATTAAAATGACAGAAGCATAAAAAGAACTTCAGTTACTTCAGAGCCTCTTCAGTAGACAAGATCTTGAGCACAGAGCAGGCTCTTACTTATTTAATACCTCTAGGGTTGGCAGATAAGCTCTGCAGGGATTTACAAGGAATTAACTTCAACGTGAGGACTCTAAGGTTTGACCCTTGTTGGTGGAATTCTGTTACTACATGAGATTAATAATAAATAGAGATTAAGTTGGTCTCCTCCTGCCAAACCATTCAGCAGGGTGAGGAAGAACTGAAATCTATGAGAGCAGAAAAAGGTCAGAAAATACATCCAGAATACTCACCCTACAATCCTTCGATGTCGATTAGTGACATGAAAATGTAATTACCAGCCGATGACAAGAAAACTTCAAGGGTGCTTGAAATCTTCTTTATACAGTACTTGATACCGCTGGAACAAAATGACATTACACCCCTACAGAGCACTTCGCACTCGGCTAATGTGTTCTCAGTGAAGGTCATTTTTAACACTCATATTGATTTGATGGGAATTTCAGTGTCACCACCCCACTTAAGAAGGGCTGTTCAAAAGGGCTGATGGGGAGAGCACAGGGGTTGCTTGGAACTAGAATCATTAAAGTAGGGTAGAAAAAAACAGGAAATAAATAAAATCAGCTCAGCACCCCACACGGCTTCCACCAGGGAAGTGTCATGCAGGGTGGAGACTTCACTTCATATTGCATAGAATGAAGATTTGTGGGGTAAACTCTGCAAAAAACCTGTTTGCAAATTTTGCTCCATACATAGGGACCCCCCACTGCCCTGGGCAGCCTGGGCCAGGCCTGGACAACTCTTGTGGGGCAGAAATTGGTCCTCAGGGCCAACCTCAACCTCTTCTAAGGCAATGTGGAGTTGTTCCCTCTCATCCTGGGGAGAAGAGACCAACCCTCAGCTGGCTCCAACCTCCTTTCAGGGAGTTGTAGTCCAATGCATCACACACATGGGACTCCTGTAGTTCTAGACAGATCACAAAGGTTCTTAAAATAAGACGTAACTTGCACCAGATTTGGGCTGAGAAGTGGACAAGAGGAGATATCTCAAGGGGAAACACAGAGCTTAAATTAGACTCTACCTGAAGGGTACAACTACGTGAAGGGAGGTTGTAGTGAGGCAGGTGTCTCTTCTCCCTAGCAACTAGCAATAGGACAATAAATGGGGTCAAATTGCACCAGGGGAGGTTCAGATTGGATGTCAGGAAAAAATTGTCCAGAAAGAGTGACAAGGCCTTAGAACAGGCTGCCCAGGATGTGGGTGCAGACACTGTCCCTGGAGGTGTTTAAAAAACCAGGTAGACATGGTGTTTCAGGAGATGGTTTAGCGATTAGGGGTTGTAGCGCAGACAGCCAGACTTTATGATCTTGAAGGCCTTTTCCAACCTTGATCATTCTGTGACTCTCTCCCTCTCCTCTTCCCATTAAACACATGTTTGCAAGAGATGAGTCCACCATAGTGGGAAGTTTCTCCAATCTGAAGCTGATAAAGTGGCTCCAGGCACTGTTTTGCAAATATTCTTGACTTCCATCAGTGGAAACTCAATTGAAACTGGAGAAAGAGATTATGTACCCTTTTAATTCAGCATTCTTCATGCCACACACTACCTTCTCCAAAGGAAAGTAGTGCATGAGTTTTGGGGAGGAAAATTAAAAAAGGTGCTTGAATTCCCACCACTTACATCAGCAGGTGAGATGGCATCTCTGTAGAGCCTTGCAAACAAATTAGTTCAAGCCCTGCTGATGAAAATTCAGCCTACAAAGATTTCAAAGGGCTGAACACTGGCTGGGTTGTTCCCCAAGGAGATTTGGTGCTGGAATGCGTGGACAGGCAGCAAACAGTCCATTCAGTGGCAGCTCCTCTTAGCAACAACCAACCCTCTGCAGCTCTGGCAGAGCCCCTGAAACCATGCTTCTCACTGCATGGCAAACCATAGTCAAATGTTGTCCCTCTCCACTTTCCTCCTGGCCCTGAAGGCGAGTGATGGGATTGGAAACACAAAGGGAGATTGGAAGGGAGGTTCCCCATGGAAAAGGTCTCTGTACCTTGAGACTGCGTCATACTCATGACCAAGGTGACACAAGGAGTTGCTCCAGAACTTAGAATCACAGAACCATTAAAATTGGAAAAGGTCTACGAGATCATTCAGTCCATCAACTCAACCGCACCATGACCACTAAATCATGTTCCCCAGTGCTACATCTACATGTTTTTTGAACACCTCCATGGACAGTGACTCCACCACCTCCCTGGGCAGCCTGTTCCAATCTCTGACCATTCTGCCAGGGAAGAGATTTCTCTTGATGCCCAGCCTAGACCTTCCTAGGCACAACTTGAAGCCCTTTCCTCTCGTTCTATTGCCAGTGATTTGTGAGAAGAGACTGACCCCCACCTTTCTGCAGTCTCCTTTCAGGTAGTTGTAAAGAGCAGTAAGGTCTCCCCTCAGCCTCCTTTTCTCCAGAGTAAACAATCCCAATTTCCTCAGCCACTCCCCATCAGATCCATCCTCCGGACTCTTCCTCAGCTTTGTTGCCCTTCTCTGGACCTCCTCCAGCATCTCAATGGCCTTCTTGTGTTGAGGTGCTCAAAACTGACCCCAGTACTCAAAACGAGGCCTCACTAGGGCTGATGACAGGGCAAAACTTTCCCAATGCTCACCTCATTGCACAAAGGTTATGCAGAGGACCTAGGACATCCCTCAGGAACCTCATCCCGCACTGCTTTGCAGCTCTTTAGGGAATCCAAAACCCTCTGTCCATCACCATGCAGCAAGCTCTGGAATCTTCTGCTTTACCAGCATCCATAACGCAACTGTGGGAAGGCGGGAACTTAGGCTGAAATAAATGAGAGCCAGCAGGAGAGGATCGACATGTGGCTTGAATTAGCGTGGAGGGTAATTGTAAACAACTGGGGAAATGTGCCTTAAATTAATTTTTTAGGACTTAATGGGATTTTGCTTGGACCAGAGTCAAGAATGCAAAGCCTTCGAGGGCAAAACAAGGCACTTTGCATAAATTAGCAGTTATGACATTAGTGGAGCTGGCTCGTTGCAGCTGGCAACCTCGTGGATGGCTTGGGGTTTGTTTTATTTATTACCTAGAGTTCGTTTGAAGAACTTGTAAGAGGAAAGGGAAGATCTTGACACAGGCACTTTAAAGTCAGGACTCCTGGGCTCTTGTCTAGGATGCATGGCTAGATACAGAAGGACAAGATAATTGCCTCATTGTATCGCCATGTATTGAACTGCAGTGGGTTTTATTTCTTCTGTGGAGAGGTGTGTGACCTCCCAAGAGAGAAAGTCTTCTCTCAGAGACGGGATACGCTGTTCTGGGAAGTGGAATGATCTGAAATTACAGCCATGGAGCCTGAAAAAGCAATGAATACCAACTTTAAAATTACTCGTTAGACAAAGCCCGTAAAAAACTGAGATTGGCCACAACACATATTGCAAGCATCAGCCTGGAATCAAAATCATAGAAACACAGATTGGATCAGATTGGAAGGGACTTTTCAAACCCCCTGCAGTGAGCAGGGACATCCCCAACCAGAGCAGGTTGCTCAGAACACCATGGTACAACTTGACCTGAGGTGGTTCCACGCAGGGACTTCTTCCACCTCTCTGAGCCACTGGGGCCAGGGTGTCATCACCCATCCTTTGGTATGAACTTTTTTTACTAATAAATAGAAGGTTTTGATACATCTTTATACACAAATCAGAAGAATGTCCACTGACCTCAGTGTCCACCACTTCTGGAGTGCTGGAGGCTTCATCGTTCTGAAAGTTGCTCTGTTTGTGAAGTTTTGTGGATCTCAATCTCCTGAACAAAAATTCCCATCAGGCTGCCCAGAACTGCAGCTTTCAGTGAAGTTTATCTGGGATGATTTTGAGGAAAAGCCCAGAAACAGAACCCACACGTAACCAATACCAAGGTAATTCTACGGTTGAGTCTAGAACATAAACTTGGAGCTTCACAAGGGATGGACTTCTGCTTTCTCACCAAGCAGAGGCCAGGGTTAGATGCCCCAAAGTTACAGTGTCTCACTTGTCAGTATCTTTGTAAGTGCTTTCAAGAGGCCATTTCAACCAGCCATGGGCTTCATCCCACTCAAAGACCACACTCAGTCATAAATTCAGTACCTGCACAGCCTACCAGTGTTAGATTTCTCTAACTGGAGCTTATGAAGGCTCCAGCAATTGTTTCTCCCATTCTTTCCTGCTCAATCACATAAGAAAGTGGTAACACCCATTCATTTAAGATGGAGCTTTCTCTTTATTAATTCCATACCAATGTAGCTGCATTTTAAATTTTGCTGGTAGGTTTGTTTACCTTCCAGCCCAGCTCTTGTTCTGTTTGTAAATGGGATCCAGATGGACAACATTTCACGAGTGTAATGCAAACTCATTAAAGTCAGTTGAAGTCTTTTTTTCCCCACAGATTTCACAAGGTTCCAGCTCAGGCCTCTTTATCACTTTGCAGCAAGATGTCTGTCCGTGGTCTCTGCTTCCAAAATGCCAACAGCAATTAAAAAAGCTGCAAGAAGGTTAATATTCCTTCTGCTTTTATTATTCTTGTAAAATGAAAACAGACTCCTGTCCTCACTGGAGGCCATAAAACCATCCCCATTTGATCATTGTGGCTGATGAATGTTCAGCCGCCACCTCCTGCCAAACATGAAGGTCCCTCATCAGCCAAACTCCTACTGACTTCATCAAGACTCAGCCAGAAGATGACTAGAGGCAAGCAGCATCTTTACGGGGTTCAAGTATGGAACAACCTTCCAGTATGGACGCTACAGCTTTCAGAAGAACCAGCCAGATTACTGGGGCAAAAAAGCTGCTGCTTCTACCAGCTGTGAGAAGCTGCACCCCGAGACATCCCGGGTTAACATAGAAAGAAAAGCCCTTCATACTATTTCAGGCCTCCCCAAGACTTTCATGCATTTCCTTTAATGAACTCTCTGGACTGGCTTGTTTTATTTGCCACGATTCAATCCCAGCTCCAACAGAGACCAACCAAGAAGCTTTTCTCTCTCTTAAACCCAAGTGCTGACATGCATGGGAAGACCCTTATCCTGACATCGCCAAACTTCTTGCCAGAAGATTTTTGGCCACTCCAGAGCGCTGTGCTTCATGCAGAGAGACAGATGGGTCCTTAAGAAATTCTGTACATTAGCTGCTCTTCAGTTTTCTGAAGGACAAAGTCCCAATAGCACCAAGAGCCTCAAGCAACCATTCTGCCATACATCAAGCCATGACAACCTCTGCCAGGCTGTGAAAACCAACCCAGCTTGGCAAACATGCCATAATTCCCCATTAAACACAAATGAACAGCCCAGGCCTCCTCTCTTCTTGTCATTATTGCAGCAAACAATAGGTCAAAACCTACAGCAGGGCAGCTGTGAACCAAACACGGACAACACTGCATCAGACCTTTCCTGGTGGCACCTAGGTAGGATGATCTCATCCGACCTTCGCACTTCCTCAGGCCTCTAGATACCCCAGAGGGAAAAAGTCATTAATAACAGCATGGCTTGGCTATTATTAGTTGTGCTTACAAGATCCAAATGCCTGCGAGATGTTGTTTCATTTAATACAGCAGCGTCTCCCACAGATCGGGATTGACAAAGAAGGAGCTGTGGTAGGTTAGTCTGTTGAAAACTGAACATTTTCCGCTCTCTAACAATCATGTAATAAATTCAGCAGGAGTTTTATTGGAGCTTTTGGAGGCTTTTCCTTTCAAATATCATATTGTGCAGGGGGGGAAAAAAAGACAAAGCTTGAAGCAATCCCTCGCTCTCTTTTTTTAACAGTTTTTGAAAAGGAGAACCGGACAGAAACAACAAGACAAGTGCTGTTGAGGAATTGTGTTGCTGGGCCAAGTGGAATGGGCTTGGGTTTTTTTGTAGGAAAAGGGTATTGAGGGTGGAGGTTCTGCCCTCTGCTCCACTCTGGTGACACCCTTCTGCGGGTTGGGTCTGCTCTGGGCTCCTCAGCACAGCAGAGATCTGGAGCTGGTGCAGCGAGGCCAGAGGAAGCCCCAGAAATGCTGCTCTGAGCGGGGAACCTGCTGCTGTGGGCCAGGTTGGGAGAATTGGAAGGATTCAGCTGGAGAAGAGAAGCTTCTGGGAGATCTTAGTGCAGCCTTTCAGGGCTTAAGGGGGATAGTAAGAAAGATGAGGACAGACTTTTTATCAGGGGCTGTTGTGACAGGACAAGGGGTGATGCTTAAACTAAAAGATGGGCATTCACACTAGAGAGAAGGAAAAAATTGTTCACTGAGCCCCTGGCCCAGGTTGCCCCAAAAGGTGAGAGAAGCCCTGTCCCTGGAACCATCTCAGCTCAGGTTGGACTTTGAGGCTCTGATCCGCCTGCTCTGGTTGGGGATGTCTCTGCTCACTGCAGGTGTGGGGCTGGAGAAACAATGGAAGTCCCTTACAACCCAAATCATTCTATATACCTATGATTCCCTGATAGGATGGGGGATAATGGCTTTAAACTGAATGGGGATGGTGGGAATCAGCCCTCAGCACTTCCTTGGAAAAAGCCTTCAGACCACAGAAAGGTCACGATTGTAACAGCAGCCACTCTTAAAACATCAGAAGCATCAATACTGCCAACTCATCCCTTCTGAAGGTACCAATGAGTTGTAAGACACATCCCACCCCACAGCTCATCTCAAATGTAGGTGTCATGTGTAGGCACCCAATTCAGTTGCCCACCCCTAAGTACCCTACAAAACACCTTGTGAGACTCCTCCGCACCTCCACCTGCCATTGCAGAGTGGCACCTGCCATGGCCACAGGGCTCGAAGACGTTCCACGCTCCACCCAGAAGATCTCAGATGGCCTAGGAAAGAGCCAAGCATTTCCAAAGCATCTCAACTGTTTAAGAAGAAAACAATCTGCCCTACAGCCTCAGCTCAGTTTTGTAAGATGACAGTGCACAAGCCAATTTTGCAGAAACCAGCTTTGGAGCTGTGGAGACCTGTTGAGTCATGACAGCAGCTCAGAAGAGGGTTTTGTTTCCCTTCTTTACCAGAAGCAAAAGGTCCTAATCCTCTAGTGAGTTTGGCTCGTTGGACAGGCAACAGACACTCTAAAAGCCGGAGAAAAGTCTGGCCAGAGACACCACAAAAGGCTTTTTCAGTAGCTGTTAAAAAAATAAAAGGGCATTTCTTTTCAAGTTTTGGACTCTTGAAAGCCTGACCTTGTCCATGGGTGTCAGCCACTGCAGACACATGGCTCCAAGGGCTGAAGACTGATGACTATGAAGTCATCCCAGCAGGTAGGATCTGCTGGTGTGAGGATCCCACAGCAGCGTAACAGCTCCAGCACACCAGGGTCACTCCTGCTTTGTGTCACGCAGCCGTCAAAGGCTCCTTCAAAGGTCCAGCCTACCCTGCTGCCTTTGATTCCCACCGAGTGCCTGTTACGCCCAGTTTCTCATAAGAGGAACAGGGGGATGTCTGCTGAGGCCCTCCCCAGCACCAAAGCATAAAGAGCACAGAAGGGAACCCAATGAAAATATGCGGGAGGTGGCATTTCCAGCAAGAAGAGAATAGTCTTTTTTTTTTAAAGGCCACTGCATTGGCTGAGGATCAACCAGATCAAGTGGTCAGGAGAGTCCAGCGAGGATGTGATGTGACACCACCGTTAATTTTGGGGTGTACTGAAGCTTTCTACGCTTGTTTGGTAAAGGGCAGTGAAGTGTTCAGGCTCTAAATCAACAGCAGGAAAACAGACCAAAAAAACCTCTGAATCATTAGGTTGGAAGAGACCTAGAAGACCATCCGGTCCAACCATCAGCCCACGCCTACCCTGCTCACTAAATCACATCCCCCAGGCCACTTTTTAACACCTCCAGGAATGGTGACTTGACCACCTCCCTGGACAGTCTGTTCCAATCTCTGTCCACTCCTTCAAATGAAGGACTTTTTCCTCTTGTCTAACCTGAACCTCCCTGGCTCACCTTGAGGCCATTTCCTCTTTTCCTATCACTTGTTCCTTGTGAGAAGAGACAAGCATAATGTAAAAGAAGCTGTTTAATGGAGATGACTGAGGACATTAGCAAATAATTCACAGAAGGTCATTCTGATCGGCCCAACGTGATTTTTATGTATTTGTTAATTTTATTCCATCCCACAGAAAGCTTTGAATTTGGTTTGGTCTGGAGAAAAGAACCCAAAAAGAAGTAGTTTCTGTAAATACTTCCTCCCCAGTTCTATTATTTAAGCCATGAAAGCTGCTGCTTGAAGGATCCCAGATTTGCTTGAAGATTTGCCCACAAAATAGTCAGAGTTTATGTGAAAACAGGCTCTTGCTGAAAGAACAGGGCAGAGATGTGACATCCCAAACAACCCACATGCTGCAAGCACCCCATTCTGCATGGTGGGATGTCAAACACTGTCCCAGGGCCGGAGCAAGGTCCTCCAGAAAGGTCACCCTTTGTGGAAAAGGACACTTTCCACAGCAGGCCATGTTCCAAGGGCTCCTCACAGCGTAACACGGCCACCCTATGAAAAGGTGACGTTGAAGAGTTTTGCACAGCTGGTCTCTTCTCCCAAAGTCACTAGTGATAGGACACGGGGAATCAACCTCAAGTTTCACCAGGGGAAGTTTAGGTTAGAAAAATTTCTTCCCTGACAGAATGGTCAGGGATTGGAACAGGCTGCTCAGGGCAGGGGCAGTTGCCTTCTCTGGAGGTGTTCAAGCAACATGTAGATGTAGCACCAGGTAACATGATTTAGTGGGCCAGCTGATGGTTGGACTGAATGATCTTGGAGGTCTCTTCCAACCTTAACGATTCTGTTTGACAGATGCTGTTAAAGGAGCTACAAGCTGTTTGGTCTCAGAGAATGTGCCAGACTCCAGACCTGAGCCACCAGCTCTACCCCCAGGTCCTTCTCCTTGCCCATTACAGAAGTGATGGCACAGAGTAAGATCCCTTATGCCTCCAAACACTCCATTGGGCACAACCAGAGGTGCCAGGAAGTAAACACTGAGCCCTGGAGGGTCAACCAATATCATGAGAAGGCATCAGGAAAAGATAAATAGGGACAGATGTAACCTAAAACAGCAGCAGGTTCAAGGAGTGGAATCAGAGAGAGGAAGGCTAGATTTCCAGATGGAAATTCAACATGATGTCAAGAAGACACACGCACAGTCAAAAGAAACACAACCTCCTCCAAACAAAAGGCTTGAGTCTTGGTCCAAAACCTGTGCCTTGGAAAGCCAAGATGGTCATTCTTTGGAGAACAAGTTAAGACTTTCCTTCATCAACTAGCTCAGTGCTGTCAGTATCAAGGCTCTACCCCAGTTGGGCTGAAGCCTCCTCACGCTCCACTTAAACCCTCTTGTCTATAAAATACCCCAAAATACAGGTGGATCTTTTGATTCCTCCTCATGTCCTACAAGGACAGCTCAGTCCCAGGTGATGCTGCCCATGGGAAGGGATGTCTATACTCCATCTTGGAGATGGGTCTGGGGTTGATCCCAACTTAATTTCAGGCTGGAATAAGCACAGAAACTAGGCTGGAATGGGAAAAGCCAAGATGTTATGTTTTGGCTTGTCCTAAATGAAAAACGTTTGGATTTTTCATTTCCAAATGACCAATTTTCATGGAAAACTGAAGAGTGAAAACAATTCTTTCGAGAACTTCCCCTCATGTGAGGAAAACAGGTTGCATTTGTTGAAATGAAACCACTGAATTGCTCTGCCCAGAGGACAGGAGAAGAATCATAGAATCATCAAGACTGGAAACAACCTTAAAGCTCCCAAGCATCGTCAGTCCTACAGGCTCTAACCACTCACCCAGCTCCCGAAAGAAGGGTGAGGGTCTGCTGTAAGGTGGAGCACAGAGGTTTGCTGACATCTACAGGGCATTTCACAGATGAATCATAGAATCACAGAATGGTTTGGGTTGCAAGCAGCTTTTCTGATCACCTAGTTCCAACCCCCTGCCACAGAACTAGAGCATGTTCTCCAAGCCCCCTGAAACTCCTGGTCAGCATGGCCAGTTCACACTCCCCAGTTTCTTTCCTCATGCAAAAATGAACATTAAAGTTACCTCATGTCCAAGAGCACCCAGGACAAGCAGCACCCACCTGCTACCACATCCCAGGGTGCCTGGTAGCACCTTCACTAAGGTGCCAGAGCCCAGTTTTCTTGTTGGGTTGCATCCCGTCCACAGAATAACACAGGGTAAAAATTAAAAGAGCCCAGACAATGACCTCTAGGAAGACAACTGGGCTTTCATCTTAGGATGCTTTTCCACTAGAAGGATCCCACCACCGCATCCCAACATCAGAGCCTGGTGCTGGACACCTGCTGGCCAATGTGGGTACAGATCTCCCCTCGTGCCACAGAATGTCCATCTCCTTGTAGGTGCCATGAACCTAGGAAAGGGCCTCTCCAAGGGGTGACAAGCACCAATCCAAGGAGAGGACAGAACAGATGGCTGCAAACACCAGGAATATGTGAACCAAGGAGAGGGGAGGCAGCTAGCATGGAGGGTTAGAGGAACAAGAGAGCATTTCACCAGATCTTTGTGCCTAGCCCACCATCTTGAAGCAAGAACGGGTCCTTTGCAGGTGGGTCCTCACCACATGCAACCATGGGTGGGCAAGTGCAGCAGATGAACCTGTAGAACCTCTCCCACTCCAGCAGTTCTTCTCAACAGGCTTATAAAAGCAGCAGCAATAACAGGAACAGTCATCTTTATCACAGAAGAACATTTCTGCTGTCAAAACTATTTACACTAGATGTTTTACCTCAAGAAAAACCCACTTTTGAATCCAATGAAGGAAGATTCAGTAGCCCATAGGATAAGGCCTGGCCAGGACCCCCATCCTGATCATAGAATGGTTGAGGGTGGACGGGACCTCTGGAAATCATCTAGACCAGTATCTCCAAGAGCCACAGCAAGGGTTCTCAAGGAAGATGCAGTCAGCTCTGCTTCTTCCAGCAGCAGTGGAGTAGGCATCACCTCAGGTTGTCCTATCCAAGGCACAGCTCCAGCCCAGGAGTTGAGTTTGAACTGCTTGACCACCTCAAACTCACATGAACCCACTGAGAAGCAAATGGAACCATCACCAGATGATGCTGAGCTGCCTCCACCCAATTCTCCGCAGGACAAGAAACAACTTCTTCCACTGGGAGACTGTTTTATTACAAAAAGATTTCACCATGAACTTTGTCGGTTATAAAACACAGAAAGGAGCTGCATGGCTTGGAGGGTCAGGAAACTTCAGGGAGCAGAAAAGACAACACGTTAACCTCAGCTAGACATCCCAAGCCACAGAGCCCCTGCCTACACAAGATGGGTCTGACCATGGGTGTTTCCACATTACTCAGAGACTGGTCTCCTCCCTGTTTCCACCGTGGGCAGTGACACCAGCTCCTCTGCAAAAAGGAGAATCTTGACGTCTTCTCTGCACAGGAAGAGGAGCATCAGTGTCCTGGGAAATGATGGTACCTCTCTACTGTATGCCAACAAGGTACCTCTACCCAAGAGCAGTGAGACCTCCTCATCTCATTCAGAGTCGCTTCCCTCCTGCTTTGCTGACTCAACGGCAGATGCCAGCTCCTCCTCCTGCCCTTTCAACCGCTCTCCTGCAAGGGAGAAAGAGCAGAGTCTTAGTGATAAACCACCTACACTGGGGAACCAACACAGTGGAGGACCTAAACTGCATCCCTCAAAAACACAAACCACCTCTCCCTGCCCTCAAACCAAGTGTGTATGTGCATGGTCCTGAGAAGTACCTTGGAACCAGCAGCTTCACAGACCCTTTTGGGAAAGGGATGAAGCTCCACAAGGTCGTGCATGGCCCAACACTGAGGCACAGAGAAACTAGTAAGGACAGTGTAACCCCACTGGAACAGCTGGTGACCCTGTATGCCATTCCTACGTACGGATCAGCTCAGCAATGGCTCTCTGTGTCCTCTTCTCCAGCTTCTCTAGCTTCTTGGACACATCTCGCTTCAAATCCCTGCAGCAAAGAGTGACAATGTCAGAACAAACCTCATGCCAGGACCATGTTATAGTTTTTCCAGTGGAAGAGAAGCTCAGCCCTCTCCTACAAGCACCATGGAGCAGAGTATGTGGCTTCCAGGGCAACTCAGGGGCAACCCAACCCTGTCATTGAGGCCATCATGGCTACCAGGACGCCAAAGGAATCACCATAGTCACTCAGTGTAAGCAGGAAGTTGAGGGAGAGCCTGATGCCTTGTGTCCTCCTCAAGAGCAGGGATGGGTTTCCAATTTCTAGCATTTTTCACATCATCATTTTGGTTGGAAGAGATGTTTAAGGACATTGATGTTTAAGGACCTGCCCCAGCACTGCCAGGTCCTCACTAACCCCTGTCCCTCACCCCCACATTCTCCAGGGCTTTATAACCCCTCCAGGGGTGAGAACTCCCTCACTGCTCTGGACTGCCTGGGCCAGGCACAACCCTTGTGAGGCAGAAATCATAAAATCATTTAGGTTGGAAAAGATCCTTGGGATCATTGAGTCCAACCATTAGCCCTACTCTACACAGTTCACCTTGGATCCGTACCCCCAACACCACATCTAAACCTTTAAACACATCCAGGAATGCTGACTGAGCTGCCTCCCTGGACAGCCTGTTGTTTCTCAGGGCCAATCTCAATCTCCCCTGGGGCAACTTGAGGCCAGTTCCTCTAGTCCTGGAAAGAGACCAACCCCCAGCCGGCTCCAACCTCCTGAAATTCAGGGAATCATGGAGAGCAAGGTCTTTCCTGAGTCTCCTTTCCTCCAGTTCCACCCCCTGTCAGCTTTGATTAACAAGTAAGATGGCTCAAACTCCAGTCCCTTAATGTCCTTCTGGGACAGTGAGTAGGGGTTCAGACCCCACCTCTGGATTTCAAGGTGGGCTCACCAGTGCCCACTACAGGGGGACAGTCCCTGTCCTGCTCCTGTTGGCCACACCAGTGCTGACAAGCCAGGATGCCATTGGCCTTCTTGACCACCTGGGCCCACTGTTGGCTCACAACTCAATTTGGACATCCTTGATGTGACACTAACTTATCACAGATGCAAACACCCCTTTCCCAGTAGCTGGGATCTGCAGATACTCACCAGTCAGGCTTCCTGGGGGCCAGGTTTGCCAGATCCTAGGAATGAGGAAGAGGAGACACCAGTGAGAGCTACAGGCGAGGTTCAAGCCCTGGATGCAGCAGATGCACCATGTGCAGAACAACTCTGAATGTACTTACCACCTCATCGATGATGGGCTCTAACTTGGCCGCTTCCAGCTGCTCCTTCACCGTATCTTCCACTAGATGGGGGAACAGGACCAGCATCAGTGGGTAAGGACTGAGAAAATCCACCAGAGCTCTGGGCTTGGTTCACAGATCTTCTGTAAAAACCCATTTGAACATCTTTCCCTTAAGAACACGGACACATGCGTCCCTCCACTACCCACCATCAGCAGCAAGTGACCCAACAACCCCAAAACACCAACAAACAGCAAGAGCAGCAACAGCAACACATCTATAGGTTTCAAGTCGATTTTTCATACAACATACAGGTACTTAAACTGGGATTTGACTCACCATGACTCATTTACAAGGCTTGAGACATCCTGGAGGAGTCAGACTCCAGCTACAGATGTTCAGATATGGGGACATAATGGTGTAGAAAAGTCCTCCATACTGTACAAGGAGTGTGGGCAGCAGGAAGAATATCCCTGAGGGGTTAATCCTGCTCCAGCAAACAGAGAAGTTCTAAGCTACGAGGAAAGTATGAAGGAAGAGCTGGCTCAGAGATCCCAAAGGAGTATTTTTTAAGAGATCCATTCCAGAAGGACTCACTATCTCAAGATCAAGGGAACTTCTACCCTTCACCTCCTTCTCAAAAGCCATCCTGGACTCAGGACTAATATTTGGTTAAAGGTAACTCAAACAAAAACCAGCCTTGAGAATCCTGCAGCAAGATCTCTGCTCCTCCTGAAGATCAAACCCTCCAGTTTGGGGCCAGACCCCATGTGCTCAGATCCACACCTCAATTGTGCAACATGGGGCGGGTAGTTCCCACAGCGAGGGTGAGGATGATGAAGCAACCAGGGCTGGAACCTCTCTGCTGTGGTACAGGCTGGGAGAGTTGGGGGGGTTCAGCCAAAATAGAAGAGCTCCTTAATGCAGACTTTCATTGCTAAAAGGGGTCGATAAGAAGGATGAGGGGGGACTTCTGAGCAGGGGCTGCTTTAACAGGATGAGAGGTGATGGTTAAACTGAAAGATCAAGATTCAGAATAGGGAGAAGGAAGAAACTAGTGATGCTGAGAGTGGTGAGACCCTGACCCAGGTTACCCAGAGAGGTGAGAGAAGCCCCATCCCTGCAACCATCCCAGGTCAGGTTGGATCTTGGGGCTCTGAGCATATTATTCTAATTGAGGATGACCTTTAAAGGTGAGGCCTCACCACAGGCACCAGCATCACCACTGGCAAAGCTTTCACACTTCCTCATTTCACCTCCCACGTTCCTGCTTGCACCCACCTGAAGCTGGCTTGGCCTGGGGCACCTTCCTCTTCTTCAGCTCCTCATCCTCAGGATCATAGTTTCGCAGTTTGAGCTCCCTAGGGTGGAAAGGGAAGAGCACAGGGAAGTGAGACATGTCCATGTAATCACAACCCTCAGCCAGCCAGGAGCTCAACAGGATCAAAGCAAACTCTTGACAATAGAAGCAGAGCTAATAATGGACCCAAGCTGCCTTGCAAAGCTCTGAACTTCCCCCCAACTCCTGATAGACTCAGGATGGAAACATCAGAGAAAATCCATAATCAGGGGAAAACATGTCCCAGGAAAGTACAGGGAAACAAAAGGAGAACCTAGGGTAGAAGGTAATGACCCAGTCACTGGAGATGCTTCTGGAAGTGAAACAACTGCGAGACACATGGTGCAAATAAAGGGTCAATTCAGCTCCCTGAGCCAGTAGCAACAAATAATTTGAGCCTCAAATGGACAATGAGACAACCTCAGTCTGATCCTCATTCCTCACCAAGGTCAACCCCTGTAAGTCCCAAGCACAAGTATTTTCAAAAGCAAAGCCCTGAAAAATCAAGCCCTGGGCAACCTGGGCCGAGGTCTCATCACCCTCACGTTTTACTGATGGAGAGGCAAGTGAGATAACACAGACCCAAGGGCTTATGGTCAAAGCAAAGTGAGGTAAAAGTGAAGCTACAGCTCAGGAGAGGTGAGGTGGTCAGTGGTCAGATGGCCCCATTCATTCCAAGTAAAACCCAACCTTGGACAACCCTGAAGTACAAGCAAGGAGGTCCAGCTCTTCACACACCATCTCCCACCCTCTCCAACACCTGGATCTACCCACAAAGAATCCAACCCACAGTACAGCTGGAGCCACAGTGGTGGTGAGAGCTCAGCAAGACCTGACTGAGATAAATACCCCCGCAGACTGCAAACCAGGAAGGTAAGGAGACCTAGGGACATCAATCCCAGCTCCCCTGAGCCCTTCCAGCACTGCAACACCATGAAACAGGAACTACTGCCCCAGAGATGCTTAAAGGAAACATCAGAAAGACCAGCTGCAACATCTCCCCCAGGCCAGAAGCATTTTCACCCCACCAAGACAAGCTGCTCTGCTGAGTTTTAGCTATAACTTGATGTAACCAAGTGATCAAGTTTTATGCAGAAGATCTCTAGGTGCTCGGCAATCACCATTACTCCATGATTTATGGAGGAGGAGACAAGTCAGGTGGCAACAGAAGCTCCTTGGGCCCCCACTTCAAGACTCCAGGGGTCTGGCTTCTGCCAGAAGGTTCCAGCCCTTCACGATGCTGCTGAAGGGCTCTGGCACCACTCAGGGAAGACATAAGGAAGAGGAATTGAGAGTTGGAACTTGCTCCTCAATAAACTTTCCAACCTAAGCCTGGTGCTGGTGCTTTCGGCTTCTTATTAAGCCCAAACAGCAGGAGAAAACAAACCAAGCTGATCCATTTTAATTAACTCGTACAAGATGAGAGCAGCTCCTGCACCTGCCTCTGGGAATTCCCAGAGGTCCCCACAGCCATCTCCTCGGGGATTTCACCACACAGCAGCCCCAGCAGTGAGCAGAAGACTTTGTCTCTCCTTTCTTCCATGCACAAGTCCATGTGGAAAGATGGAGAAATTAAGATGGAAGCTACTGGTCTTCAAGTTGAGGTGCCAGTAGTGCTGTGCTCCAGAATGACCTCGTGGCCTTCTACAAGGGATAAATTATCTGAATTCCCACAAAAAACACTCCAAAAAACCCTCACAAAACACACAAATATGGAGGAGCCAGGTTCACGAGTGCAGCCTCTGAGAGTGGAGGACACGTGAGCTTCTCAGGAAGGACTGAGCAGCCAGACAAGAGCTGGGTTTCAAGTGTTTGGCTTTAGGGTGGGATTGAGTTCTTGGGCACTAGAAGATTTTATAAGCATTGCCTTCGAAGCAATGGTTGGCCCAACCCAGATCTCCTGCTCCTTGAGCTGCCTATGTGGCATTTCCCAGCCTAAACAAGCCAGGATTGAGGGATGGAGGTGGTGCAGCAGGTGCAGGTCTGTGCTGGAAACTCTAGTGACCTCATGAGCATTCAGGTAGCTGCAGTGATGACAGATGGAAGCACAGACAGAACTTCAGAGCATTTCCTTCACAGAATGCCTGTCAGAAGTGACACATCCCCTGTTTTGGGTCAGGGATGTCTCAAATCCACTCTCAGCTCAGGCCTGGAGCTCCTCATTGGGGAAGAAGGATTGATGTCAGCCTGTCTTTGAAGCAGGCAGGTTGGAAATGGCCCAGAATGCATGGTATGAGCAGAATGCAAAGACCTATCTCAACACCGGACATTCCAAGCTGTCTGCAGAGTTGTTTTTCACTTTCCTTCTCCAACTCCAAGAGCTTTAGGAGAGCAAACAGCAATTTTCAATCGATGAACGGATCTGGTGAAGCACCCATGTCCTTGTCAGGATGCCAAGAGGCTAGTAAGGACATCTCAACAAGGTTTTTTCAGTGCTTCTGGAGATGAAAGAGTTCAGCAGATTTCAGCAGATATCAGCAGGAGAAGCTGGGAGTCCAGCCACATTTACAGAACCTGTTTACTTTGTTCAGGGATCAGAGATGGGTGTCCTCCACAGCTCTTGACCTCTTGGCCTCCCTCAAACCCTTCATGCTATTGGACCATCAAAGCGACATGGTTTCAAAGATCCAAATCTCAGACAACTGGTTTTGAAGTGTCACAGTAGAGCCCTTCCATTCTTAGGAAGCCGTTAAGGAAGCCCTGTGAGTTCTCAACCCTCTTTCTTGGGTGTTTCAGGTACAGAAGATACAAGAGAGGTTTCAAATCTTGGAAGAAGTGGTGATTTGTGGACCCTCCTCTGCTCCACAATGTACCTGTGAAGGCAAGGAGGGTTGAAGGAACCACATAACTGAAGGAACTGAAGGAAAACTAAGTAAGAGACATCAGCAGCAATCCAGAAGGTTCAGAGCCCCAGCTGGAGAGAACCAAGCTACTAAAGAACCCAAAAGGAGCTGGGACACTGGGCTACCTGCAGGGACACATGGTGAAGGTGTCCCTTGGGGCAGCACTCTAGATGCTCTTCAGTGGGAGCCAACACCTGCCCTCAAAATGCTTCTTCCCTTTTCTTTTTTCATAGCGAACCGCAGAGCAGAAGTCATCATCAAGCTTTTTCTTACAAAGTCTTCTCCCTTTTTTTTAAGCAAGGAAAAGTCACTGTACAGTGAGTTTAACCAGCAAACGTTCTTTCCTACCACATGCAGACCACATGGAAAGAGCCAGCTTGAGAACACCTGGCCAGGGATCTCAGGGTTAGATTCTTGCAATCAGTTTGCTCTTGGTTGGTCACTCCCACACCAATGTAGTGAAATCACCCAGCACTTACAGGGTGCTGCACGATCACATGTGGGTGGTGGCACAGACTTGATTTCATAGAGTTAGAGAGTCATCAAGGTTGGGAAAGACCTTTAAGCTCATCAAGTCCAACCATCCATCCTACAACTCTGAACTGCTAAACCATCTCCTGAAGTACCACGTCTACCCGTTTTTTTAACAGCTCTAGGAACAGCGCCTCCATCCCCTCCCTGGACAGCCTGTTCCAAGGCCTAACCACTCTTTCTGGGAAGAAAATTTCACCATCTCTTTGTTTGTTCTCATCTGTTTCATCTGTTTTCATCTGTTTGTTCTCTTTCCTGGTCCATACATCTCCAGGCTGTCGTGTTGAGCGTGTTGACCTGTCACCTGTTCATCCACATCTGCTCCAACCTGGAAGCCAAGAGGTGACTTTCACACCCTTCACCATGTTCATCTGTGTTCTTCTTTTGCAGTAGCACAGAGACATCTACAACGCAGTGGGGTCCAAAGCTTTGCTTGATCAAGAGATTGTTGGCATCGTTCCCGTTTTCCTCACCCCAAGCAGAAAAGGAGCAAGTGACAAGCAGAGACCCATCAGCACCCACCCCTTGGGGAGAAACCTCTTACTGGGAGCTCCTGCTCAAATAGCTGAGCATGTTGGAGCACACCCTGCCCTGAGAGGCACTCGAGGAATGCCAAAAAAATAAACGCTTCTATTAACACCATGAGCCCCCAAAACTTGCAGAGGCAGCTGGTTTCTCAGGTCCTTCTTCTTGGGGGAGCACCTATGGGGCGAGATGTACCCCCAGGCTGTTGCAGGATAGCCATGAGAGAAGCTCTGGCCTCCCACGCTGCTTCACTAGGCAGCTGTTTAGTTTCCAGGCAGACAGGAGCAACTCCAACATCAGTAAATACAACTGTAACAACCCCCATGCCCCATCTGCGGAACGGGAGCCAGCTACACTCCTCTGGGGGTTTGTTCATGTTCTTACGGAGTTTCTCCAGCTTCTTCAGCTGAGAGTGGGTCAGAAACCATCTGTCTCCCCTGAGAATCAAGCCAAAAACAAGTTATAAAGGTACTTTCATAGTCACAGAACCTCAGCATCTCTATAGTCAGCCTTTAGTTTAGACATTAGGAAAAAATTCTCCACTGAAGGGCCATCAGGCCCTGGAAAAGTCTGCCCAGGGAGGGGTTTTAATCACCATCCCTGGACATGCTTCAAAGTCATAAAGACCTGTAGCTTAGGGACAGGGTTTAGCAGTGGGTTGGGACAGCTGAGTTGGATGGACTTGATGACCATGAAGGCCTTTCCAACTGGAACAATTCTATGGTTCTATGAAAACTCTTCCCAGCATGACTCTGCTGCAGCCCTGCACTTCAATAACCACATTCAGATACAACAGAAAGTCTTGGCTCTATCCTGAAGGAGCCATGATCCTGGCAGCTCCTGAATCTTTTCACCCAGTAGCTCACTGGTTACCAGCCCAGTGGACTGAACCATCTAGTTCTCTTTTCCAGTACCAAGTTAAAGCATGATCACAGAATCATTTGGGTTGGAAAAACCCTCTGAGCTCCCTGAGTCCAAGTGCTGCCCCAGCAGTGCCTGGTCCCCAATAATCCCTGTCCCTCACACCACATCGTCATGGCTTTGCAACCCATCCAAGGATGGGGACTCCCCCACTGCACTAGACAGCCTGGGCCAGGCCTGGACAACCCTTGTGGGGCAAAAACTGCTCCTCAGGGACGACCTCAACCTTCCCTGGGGGAAGCACATCTGGTGCTTGTTCCTAATTAAAGCTTTTCTGCCACAGGCCAAGAACTTCCCCAAGAGAGAGGACACAGAGATGTGGGGTGGTGATGGAGCCTGACACATCACGGTGTCCATCAGGACAAGCCATCAGTGATAACAGCTTTAAGTGTCCACACCACATCGATCCAATGCTGCTGTTGCCCAGTTTTGATACAGTTCTCTTTTTGTATTATTCTTTTTTATTATTCTTTTAAGCTCTTCCTTAAGCTTCCTTAAACCCTTCCTTAAGAGGGCTCAGGCCAATGCTAAGCAGCCTCAGCGCTGTTCATTTTTTTGGCTGCAGAGATTACATAAAAAAAACCCAAACAAAAGCGGTTTTGACCTGCCCCGTGACATTCTTCCCACGGCCAGGAGAGAGAGATCTCCTTTCCCAGCCCTTCCCTCCCCCAGCTCCTCCCAGAAATTCATCTCTGCGAGCAGAGATGTAAATTTAAAGGATGACGAAGCGCCAGAAAGACAGCACCTGATTAACAGCAGCTAGTTCAACCTTCATTTCTTGTGAAGCTGATGAGCTGGCAATAGATTTTGACTCCTTCCCTTCCTCTCCAAGCCCTAACTTTGGGGTTTATTGACATTTTCACCAAACCTGATGAGCTCTGAGGCCAAAAGTCTCTCCGCTCTGGAGCTTTTTGCAGCCTTTGCCTTCCCCAAGCCCCAAACAGGCTGGGTTTCTTTACCCACCCCATGAGAACGGGGAGGAAGGGCCAAAGTCCACCCACACCCTGTTCTTGCAAAAAAAAACCCACACAAAAAAAAGCTGCACTCTGGTGTTTCCTGGTCAGTGGGTCAGGCAGAAGCACTAATACAAATAATAATACTAATGTCAGCTCCTTGCAATGCCAGATACAATCTCCCCTGGGAGCTCAGATGGGAGATAGCTGCAAGAGGAACAGTTTTTTCACAGAGACCTTCGTCAGCTCTTATCCCCACAGTGAGAAAGATAACAAGGAATAAAACACCAAAAAAATAAATCAGCTAAGGGAGGGGGGTGGGGAGATTGGAGTTGAAAATACTTTTAAAACCCCAGGAAGTCACATGTAGACAGCGAGAAAATTATCAGTAAAAGCCAGAGCTTGACAGTTCTGGCCTTCCCCTCCCCACACTGAGCTCACGTTGTTTTGCAGAAAGCAGCAGAGCTAGTTTGGGGCAAGGGAAAGGCAAGTTTTGGTTAGCAGGAAACAGGGAAATGAAACTCTGAGATGAAATTGAAGTTACATTGTCACTGGTCACAGGGACAAGAAGGGATCTGCCACAAGCAAAGCAAACACTGAGGACCGTCTCAGCAAAATTTCTGATCCAAAGCCTTCCTGCCCAACAGATCTGGCTCTGATTTGCCTTGAAAAAAGCAATGTTAAGTCTGATCCTGACTAGAACACACCATGGTTGGATGGAGAGACAAAAAGCTACAGAGTCCTGCAGGAAAATCCACCAGGATAGACGAATATTGACCCAAAAGCTGCATCCTGAGCTCCTGGGAGAATTTCAAAGCTGGTTTGGGATCACCAGATCCCAGTCAACACATTTGCTCACTGCACAGAGCCTCAGTGAGGTTTTAAGGGCATTGAGGATGGGTTTTGCTGAACATGCCGCTGGACAAGAGCTCAGAACCAGCAGAAAAAAGTGATGAACCAACTTGTCAGCAGTGAAACCACATCAGCTCTCATACGCTCCAGGTTCCTCAGCAGCAATTAGAAAACAGCAATCCCTAACTTGCTGTCCCCTGGAGTGGCAGGGGGTGGAAATGAAGATCTGGTTATTCATTATTCATCATTGTTTCCAGCATCTCTAAGCTCCTGTTTCGGCTGCAGTCCAACACTCATGAGCCTCTTCCGGCACAAAACCCAACTGTGGTGCCTACAAGCAAAAGTTCAGTCTTGATGGTTGTTATTGAGAAGCACAAAGTCTTATAATCTCACATTGGTTTAGGCTGGAACGGAGCTCAGAACTCATCCCAATCCCCCACCATGTGCAGGGACACTCCCCACCAGATCAGGTTGCCCAGAGTCCCATCCAATCTGGCCTTGAACACTTCCAGGGATGGAGCAGCCACAGCCTCCCTAGGCAACCTGTTCCAGTGCACCAGCACCCTCACAGGGAAGGATTTCTGCCTCAGATCTCCTCTTAATCTCTCCTCTTTGAGATGGGCTCATCCCCCTTGTCCTATCAATGGGTTCCCTTGGAAAAATCTCTGTCCAGCTTTCCCCAGAGTCCCTTCAGGTCCTGGAAAGCTGCTAGAAGTTCCCCTCAGAGCCCTGATGGTTGTTCTTGAGAAGCACCAAGTCCCAAGTGCAGGACAGTCTGTTCTCCAGCAGGGATGTCATGTTCTGCCAGGAGTTATTCCCAAACAGCAGTAAGATTTTGCCTCCAATTCCTCAAGCAGAGCACATGCACCCACCCACAGAAACATGTCTTGATGTTCACCTGCCACAGAGGAGCTTCCCAGCCAGTAAAGCAATGCCAAAAAGGTCACATCCAGCACCTTCAAACCAAAGTGTACCCCCATTTCTCATCTCTCAAGACCTGAGGGTGGTTTTTACCAGCAGGAAACCAAGTGCAGCGTCAGCTGGTCCTGCCAGGAGCGACTGCTCTGCTGCGGTTGGTTTCATGCTCACGATTTTCCAGTGACAAGAGATCAGCAGTGGGTCACAGTTAAACAGCCACATCTGCCCCATGGGCCAACATTCATGGGGAAAGAAGAAATAATACGACCAGACTCAAAAGGACACACAGATAAAAATAAAATTGCCTGTTGGAAGGAAGGACTCTAATTAGTAAAACCGAGAGGTGAAAGGGAATAAATAATTACTTGTGCTTGACAGACTCCTCTTCATCATCTTCTCTGAGCTGCTTCTTCTCGGGTTCACCGATGTCCTTGTTCTGGAAGAGAAGGTTGATCTGTCCAGCTTTGGGCTATTTGCAAATGACAGAAGGCAAACAGCAGCCCCAAAACCCTCCTGAGGCACAAGATGCAGCTTGAAATTAATTTGAAATGATGCTCCCCCCCCCTTTAAATTCAGCCTCTTTCTTCTCCCTTTCACACTCTGATCACACACACATAACGATAAATACATGGAAGGAAGGACAAGAAAAAACTTAACTTGCTTCTCACTGCTGATTCCCCCCTTGGTGGCAGTAACTACAGCAACTCAGAGAACTGCAGTCAATAAAAGCTCAGAAACCTGGCTCTGTGCTGAAGTTACCACCTCACATGGATATTACTAAGAAGGAAGAGACCATACAAGCTTAGGAAGGGAGAAAGTCCACGCAGGCTTCACTCAGATCCTTTTCCTTTCTCCTATATCTCAATTTTTTTATGGTAAAAGGCAACAAGAATCAACAAAAGGGCTGATTTCACCACTCAAAACCTTCTGCAGTGCTGTAAATCATATTTGAATTTACATCCCACCAAAGGGCGGAGTCCAGTCTCATCAGCAACTGGAGTCGTTCAGGTCCAGTTCCTGAGCAAAGGTCAGGAATAAAACAGTCCTGTCTCTTTAGAAAAAAAGAAAAATCAATCATAGAATCATAAAATGTGTTGGGTTGGGAGAGAGCACTGAAGGCCATCTAGTCCAACTGCCCTACAACAAACAGGGACATCCCTAACTGGACCAGATTGCCCAGAATCTCATCAAGCCCAACTTTAAATGATGATCAGCCCTAAAGCCAAGATTTAGTTCAGTTTTAACTCCCTGCCTGCAGTTTTATTGGTGTTTTTAAGTCCATCATAACCTTGCAGGGCTTCCACAGACATTTCTTGTTGGATAAAGACTTGGCTGGGTAAGAACAGGCTCAGCTTTACTGGGATTTTCTGGTGTGAGCTTGGAGCTTGGTAATATTTAGACACCCTTGAGCCCTCATTATTTCAAGGTATTTCTGCCCACAGTTCTTTCTCATTCAGTTCCTCTCTTCATACTTCCAGTCCAGAGCCAGCATTCCCCGCATTCCTGTTTGAATTTTATCTGAGAGAGTTCAAAGCAGGTTCACAAAACCCAAACACTTGGCAAATTGCTTACACTGAGCCATCAACAATCAGCAGACCTGACTTAGAAACTCAGATAGGGGCTCCCCACCTGCCCTGGCCAGCCTGGGCCAGGCCTGGGCAACCGTTGTGGGGCAGAAATTGTTCCTCAGGGCCAACCTCAACTTCCTCTGGGACAACTTGAGGCCAGTTCCTCTTGTTCTGCAGAAAACAGACCAACCACTCACTAGCACCGACCTCCCGAAGTTCAGGGAGTTGTGAAGAGAAAGAAAGTCTCCCCTGATCTTCCTTTTCTCCAGTTCAACACACACCCCACACCCCTAGTTCCCTCAACCACTCCTCAAAGCACTGGTCCCTCCCCTAGCCCTTCTCTGGACCTGCTCCAGCCCCTTGATGACCTTCTGGCTGTGAGTGAGGAGCCCAAAACTGATCCCACGATTCCAGATGGGATCTCTCCGGTGCCCAGTATAAAAAGACAAACAGGTGCCAACAGTGAACCCTGGGGACACCACGTGTGACTGACCACCAACTGGATTCAACTCCACTCCCCTAACTCTTTAAATCCAATTCTTCACACAAGATCTGTACTGCCTTTAACCAGGGACTTTGTCCTGTTTCCACCATGAATTCCCTCTGAATTCTCCTCCTTGCTATCAATCACAGGCTACATCATACACACCAGACCACAAACAGGGTCTGTGATGTCTGAAGTCAGGCTTCACCCCCCAGACATGAAAAGAAATTAAAGTAGTTCCCTGTTTGCAAAGCTCTCAGTAAATATTTCGGTTTCCTTAGCAGAACAGCCAAAAACCCCACTTACGGGACTAGTAACACGTGCCAACAGGCCCATAAGCCTTCTGGCTCTTCAAAGGGACACCTCCTCACCCAATGCTACACAAAAAAGGATCTAAAGCAGTCTTTGAGGAGGGTTTCTGCTTCTCTTCAGCTCACTGAGCCATTTTTCAGCCTGGTTGTGCTGCTGTCCTCCTGCCCACAGCTTACCGCAAGGGCTTCCTGTGTTGCCTTCAAGCTCCCGAGTTCACAAAAACAGGAAAAAAAACCGAAGCAAAGTTATAAAATGATGGCAGCTTCTGCTCGATGCTGTCACCTCCTCAGGGCCTGAGGGCTGCAGAAAACCAGATCACATAACCGTGACCCATTTATTGATACTGTGACAGCTGCTCAAACACTCAACTTATCTTACAGCTCCGTGTTTTACTGCTGCCCCATCCTTCGCCTCTTTCTTCTTTGCCCAAACCAGGTTTATCTGAACCCTCAGGACTTGGATGAAGCAGATGCATCTTGGGGTTCTCTGCTTTGCTCCAGATTTCATCTTAAATTTTGCTCCTTTGTCATCCTGCGTTCAGGTTTGGGAACCTCAATCCAAGAAGGACATTGAGGGGCTGGAGTGGGTCCAGAGAAGGGCAACAGAGCTGGGGAAGGGTCTGGAGAACNGGAGATCTGGAGCTTAGGGCCATGGTTTAGTGGTGGCCTTGAGACAGTTGGATTCATGGTCAGGCTCAATGATCTTAAAGGTCTTTCCCAACCTAAACAATTCTATGATCCTCTTTGAGTACTTCTCTTCAACAGTTGTGTCACAACTCTTCATTTCTTCATTCAGGAAACATTTCCACTCCCCAAAACAACATTTGCCCTCATTACCAGGTCATCCTTCAAATGTCTTCATGAGTTTCCTTTTGTCGCTTCCCCTAGTTGCTCAGGAGCAATTGACTTCTTAGTCCTTTTCACTTCCACTTCATTTTCTCACTTTTCAAACCATACCACCACAAATGGGGCCAAAAATAACCCCGTCAGTCATTCCACTCTTACTCCTGTGATTCCACTTTTCAGGGCTCCCCATGGCAAGGTATTTATTATTAGTTTGAAAGCTGGAGACTCACAAGTTGAGAAGAACCTTCACCAACTACTTGCAAAGTCATTCCCACACTTCAGCCTCTGGAAAGAGACACCCCAAAGAGAACATCCCAACATCAAACATCTTGTTCCCTTGTAGTCTCCCACCTATTTTAATTCACAGACGTCGCAACCCTTGGGTCTACGTGAGGAACTCCACAGACTCCAGCTCTTTACAGAGGTTGGAGATGAAAAGAATTCAATCTACTACCTGTTCAAGGTGTAAATACAAGATTTGCATCAGGTTGTTCAAAGAAGGTTGTCAGCTGCCTCTCTGCTACAGCCACAAGCTCTGCATTGGACCAATTTAAGCCTTGTGCTCTTCATGAACATCTAGGTGATGTCTCCAAGCTTCTGGGCCATCAGAGTCCAACTCCTGCCACCACCCTCAGTCCCACCAGGCAGCAGCTTTATTGCCTCCTGAAGAACTACCAAGATTTTATTGAGCTCCCACTGCACACCAAGATCCTCCAGCATTTTGGGAAAACACCAGGTTTCATGTTCTACCACTTCTCAGTGCGTCGTACCACAAAGCAGGAGACTGACAACCAGCGGAGAGGACCATGGTTGGGTAAGAACTTCTATCATCTCCTCTCCTGAACTTTGCATGTGAAACTACAACATGAGACTTATTTAACCTGCACTGAAGAGAATTCTTCAGCCCACCAGGCATTTCTTGGCATGTAGAACAGGTTCTTAGCTACCTGGAACTCCTCCCTGCAACACTCTGAGGAATAGAATAACTAAACTTTCCCCTGGGCTTCAGCACATCATCATGATTTTCTCCCTTGTGCCTTGCACTGTAATAAGAAGGGAAGCAGCTCACTCTGTACCACATTCAAAGGTTTAAGGCCAAATGGGATGTTTAGACTGGTAGGACACCTCACATATGCAAAGTCTCAGACAGTTATCCCAACACTGCAGCAACCTACGTCTGAGGAAAGCATAGAATCAGAGAAGATCAGCTTGGAAAGGACCTCACAGATCATCAGGTCCAATCTTTCTTGGAAAAAGCCCCATCTAGACAAGGCAGTCCAGCACCTGGTTGACTGAATCTTCAAAAGTATGTCATTTCCACAAAAAAGGCACAGATACAACCTTGTCTTGGGGCAGCAAATGGAAGAGTCACTCCTTTCTTCAGCAGCTTCTCTTGAAGTTCATACGATGATTCAGCTCATTTCCAGTTGCTGGTTCCTGCCATCACTCACTTCCAAAGAATTTTTTGTACCCAATGGAGGACACTTCTCAAATTTTAGTCATGAACCAACTCAATTGGCTTTGACTTCCAACACCATCAGTGGCTGTTTAAGATGTCTCCAAAAGCCCCATGTAGACCTGGTCGACAGAGAGGGGATGTCCCTTCACACAATACAGAAAGCCAAGAGCCAGCAGCCTTCTCAGTGTTGCTTACTTCCTGGAGATAACCTTGTCATCCAAAGAGGGGCAACAAGGCTAGGAAAGGGTTTGGAGAACAAACCTTGCGAGGAGCAGCTGAGGGAGCTGGAGCTGATTAGTCTGGAGAAAAGGAGGCTGAAAGGAGACCTTATTGCTGCCTGAAACTCTCTGCAAGAAGTCTGGAGAGAAGTGGATGGTGGACGTTGGTCTCTTCTCACAAGGAAGATAGGACAAGAGGATATAGCCTCAAGCTGCACCAGGAGAAGTTTAAGTTGGCCATGAGGAAAAACTTCCCCATGGAAAGGGCCATCAGGCCTTGGAACAGCCTGCCCAGGGAAGAAGTTGAATCACCATCCCTAGATGTGTTTTAAAGGCTTGTAAATCTGCAGCTTAGGGCCATGATTTAGCAATGGGTTGGGATAGTTGGGTTCATGGTTGGACTCGATCTTTAAAGCTCTTTTCCAACCAGAAAAGTTCTATGTCTCTATGAACTAATTTTACAGACCAGCCCCATACCTTCCCCACATGGGCAGGAGCACAGATCACACTACAGGCCCTTTCTGCAAAAAAATCCCTCGATCCAAAGAGACAACAATCACAACTCAGGCCTCACCTTTGGCCTTTGAGTCAGATGCCAGTAGAAGAAAATGTATTTCCAAATAATCAACAAGAATATTGGGTGCACAGGCCCCAAAAAGCAACGCCTCGGCCAGATAATTCCTTAATTCCTCATCCACCCATTCCAGAGCTACCAGTTTGAACCAGCAAGTTGTGCAACACAAGCCCTTCGTTAACTCCCACTGGAACAATCCCTTCCCCCCCCCCTTATTCATTCAGGCTTCACATCCTCCTGCCAAAAGCTGTCAAACCGGCTTCACTCCTGCCTTTATTTTTACGTAGCAGGGGGTTTATTAGCACTTTTCCAGCCCTTTGGAATTTATCCAGCACTCAGGAGAAAAACGCTTGAAATCAAAATGCAGCAGGTTAACAACCTCTTCAGCTGATTATTTTAGGGTTTCTATGTGCAAATTACCTCCAGCTGCTGAACTGAAGTGAGTTTGCTGCATGCCTAATACCCTCTCATCACTGTCAGTCTGGAAAACATCATTCTGTAGGACCCAAGTGGGTCAACACCAAATATAAACGCAGGTATTTGTTTCCTTCTCTTTCTTCCACCATCTTTGAAACTACTTCTTTTGAATCTGACCCCTCCCCTACCCCAGGCCACTACACTTATTAAATTCCAGCCAGCCAGCCCATGGCAACCCCGAAAAAGTCAACAGCATTGACCCAATGGCTTCTCCACTTCCAAGGAACTAATACCAGCTTCATTTTCCTTGGGGATCAGACTGGAATATTAAAGACCTCCTTATCTTTTCATTGAAGGCTTAGGGGATGGTCACGTTACCAGTCAGGTGCTTTGTTGGCATTAAAAACAACTGTCTCTTTCGGAGGAGTTAAAAGAGGTCGGTGCTGGAACAAAGTGAGGTTGATCTCCGGAGCTACTCTCAGCTAGCAGAGCTGTGGCTGTTTCATTTCCCACTTACTGGCTGCCTTTAAGATCCAAACATGAAATCAGCTACCCCAACCTGCCACTAAACCATAGCCCTGAGCTTCAGATCTCCACAACTTTGAAACCCACACACGGGTAGCAATTAACCTCCACCCCAGGGAGTCTGTTCCAAGGTCTGATGACCATTTCCACGAAGAGGCTTTTCCTCATGGCCAACTTAAACGTTTTTCTGCTGGAGGTCATTTCCTCTTGCCCTGTCACTTGTTCCTTGTGAGACAGAGACCAACCCCAGCTTTTATACAACCTCCTTCCAGGCAGCTGCAGGCAGCAATAAGGTCCCCCCTCAGCCTCCTTTTCTCCAGCCTAACCAGCCCCAGCTCCCTCAGCTGCTCCTCACAAAATTTGTTCTCCAGATCATTCTTCTCCTTGTCCTTCTCTGGACCCACTCCAGCCCCTCAATAACCTTCTTGGATTGTGGTGTCCAAAAATAACCCCAGAACTCAAGGTGAGGCCTCCCCAATGCCTAGCACAGAAGGACAATCACCTCCCTACTCCTGTTGTACACACTAGTTCTGATTCAAGCCAGGATTCTGCTGGCCTTTTTGACCTTCTGAGCACGCACTGGCTCACATTTAGGAGATGATCTATCAATATCCCCAGGTCTCTTTCCATCCTCATTTCCCTGACAGCTGGGAAGCTGCCACATCCTACAGTCTTTATTTTCTGCATGACAGTGGGACAATCTCATCCATGTAACAAGCATTCATCATTATTTGTGGCACCATGCAACGTTCACCTTGTTTCTTTGTCTGTGGAGCTCAGGTCAGCGGCAATGTGAGGACAGAAGTGCCTTGGTTAGAGCATGGCACGTCCTAGCCCTATTAATCTTCTCTTCCCTGCTCTACACTCTGCCTGGATTGAAAAGCTCTCTTCCCTGCTCTACACTCTGCCTGGATTGAAAAGCTCAAACATCCTTGAAGCATGGTGAGGCACCGCTGGGCAGCCCCGCTCCCTCCTGGCTGCTCTTTCAAGGCATTTAATGCCCGAAAGCAAAAGGCTGAGTCATGAAATGTCACTGAGCAACTGGCATGGTGCATTTTCATACTCAGAGCATCAAGTCTCTAAAGGGATCTCAACATAAAATCCTACAGGAAAAAGTCCTGAAAATAAATTGTCATTAAAATCCCAGAGATCCACCAATATTTTTCACAAGCTGTTTAGAATGTTTAGAAGCCCTTTTGTTCAGAGTCACCCTCCTGGTATATTGTGGGGAAAATATGATTTAAAAGCCAGAGCTTCTGAGTCCCTGCTGCTTATTTCTTCTTCAAGTCCTAATCCCAGTTCAGTCCTTGATGGTTACTATGGAAATGGTTAAATGGCAGAGCGAGCAGCATGACGTCCCATAGGAAACCAAACACAAGGAACAAAACCACCTCTGAAAATCAAACACCTCTATTTACCTGAAATAACCACCTTACAGTTCCAAAAGGAAAGGGATTTTTAACAATTGGAAAGGCAATTTAGGACCATTGAGGCCATGTGCTGCCCCAGCCTCCACTAACCCCTGTCCCTTACTCCACATCTCCACAGCTCTGCAACCCCTGCAGGTTACAGGGACTCCCCCACCGCCCTGGATAACCCCTGTGGGGCAGAAATTGTTCCTCAGAGTCAACCTCAACCTCCCCTGCTCCTGCTGGCCACACCAGTTGGCGACCAATCATTCCAGGTCCTTTTCCCCAGGCAGCTTCCAGCCTGCAGCTGTGCAAGAAGCTGGGTAACCCAAGGGCAGGACTCAGCCCTTGGCGACCTTCAGTCCACTGGCCTTGGCCCATCGCTCTAGACCCCCTTGTGAGGCCTTCGGACTTTCTGCCACTTTAAGTGGTCCCTAGTAGTGTGTTAGGAACCACCTAACTCTTAGTCTGCAAAGATGCACGAGGACCTCCCATTCTCACAGACATGTTTGAAGAGGGACTTGCTTCTTTACACCCACTGATCCAATCAGCATCGGGAAGTGTGATGAGTTTTCTCAGCTACAGAGAACACATGATCAGTCATAAAATCACAGAATCATTAGGGATCAGAAGGGACCTCAAAAGATCATCTAGTCCAATCCCCCTGCCACAGCAGGATCACCTAGACCAAGCTGCACAGGAACAGATCCAGGCGGCTCTGGAACATCTCCAGAGAAGGAAGCTCCACAAACCCCCTGGGCCGCCTGTTCCAGTGCTCTGGTACCCTCCCTGTGAAGAAGTTCCTTCTGATATTGATATGGAACCTCCTCTGTTCCAGCTGGCACCCATTGCCCCTTGTCCTATCACCAGATGACCTTGAGAAGAGCCTGGCTCCATCCTCCTGACACCCACCTATTTATAGGCACTAATGGGGTCCCCCCTCAGCCTCCTCTTCTCCAAGCCAAAAAGAGACCCAGCTCCCTCAGTCTTTCCTCACAAGGGAGCTGCTCTACTTCCTTCATTATCTTTGTTGCTCTGCACTAGACACCCGCCAACAGCTCTGTGTCCTTGAACTGAGGGGCCCAGAACTGGACACAATACTCCAGATGTGGTCTCACTGTTGCATAGTAGAGGGGGAGAAGAACCTCCCTTGATCTGCTAACCACCCCCCTTCTGATCCCCCCCAGTCCCTCCACCACATCTTTGCTCACTCACAGAATTCTCTTCTACAATCCAAGATCAATGAAAATAACAAACCCCCCGTGAGTCCTATCCAAGCCAAGAAGCCCCTGCCAAAGAAAGACACAACTGTCAAAGGTCTAGTTACTGTCTGGTTCTCCTCCGCAGTGGGAGGGACAAGAAGGGTTGGTTGGATTTTTGAGGCGATTCAGTGGGTTAATGTGTCGCTTCTGTTTGGATAAAAGCAGAAACAAAACCCCAAATGCTCCACATGGCCGGTTTCAGTTCTCCAAGAAAAAAAAACAAAAACAAAGTAGGGTGGAGAAGGAAAAAAAAGTTAGAAAGAAGCACTCCAACAAGCTTTAGTGTTGAGCAGCAAGACCCCACTGAAAGGTTCAAGGTTTGCTGCAGCCACAGAGCTCCACAAGCTCTTGTTAAAGTAAATTTCAAAAAACCAAACTAATAAATTAGAGGGTTTTCACAAATGAAAATCAGGCCTCTGCACATGGTAATTAAGAGGAGTCGCTCAGGCGAGAGACAAACCCAACTCTGCATTTTCAGAGCTGATGATTAACCTATTTTCTGGAGGTCTCGTCACAAGCGAAACACAAAAGCCCGTTGAAGAGCCAGTCGGCCATGCAGTAACCTGGCCAGGGACTTTTTCCTTTGCCTACTGTGGTTAGAAATTGGTCCTGGAAACCAGCAGGGCACTGGGGATGGCCGAGTGAGAAGATCATCAGGATCACACCATCTTCATGAGGATCAGAAATTCCCTTCTTGGAGGCTATGAGGGAACTGAACTTTTAAGAGAAAAGTCCCCTATTAGACCAACAGGATGTTTCTGTAGGGAAAGGGTGTCCAGCAACACAGAACCACCTATTCAGGCTTCTGACAACCCATCAAGATTTTAATTGCCTCACCCATGAGCGACTGGGACAGGGAGCCACTGAATTAATGAGAGTGGTTTCACTCCTCTGTGACCCACCCACAGTCCTGGCCACAGGGGATCATCAAGTCTAAGCACTGCCCTAGCTCTGCCAGATCCCCACTAACCCTGTCCCTCACCCCACACCGCCACGGCACTGCAACCCCTCCAGGGATGGGGACTCCCCTACTGCCTTAGGCAGCTTGGGCCAGGCTTGGACAATCCTTGTGGGGCAGAAATCACTTCTTGGGGCCAACCACAAGCTCCCCTGCTCCTGCTGGTTACACCAGTTGGCAACCAACCCCTCCAGGTCATTTTCCCCAGGCAGTTTCCAGTCACTCTGCCTTAGACTGGAATAGTGCAGGAGGTCAGTGTGTCCCAATGACAGGACCCAGCACTTGGCCTTGGTGACCCTCAGCCCACTGGACTCAGCCCATCACTCCAGCCTGGCTAGACCCCTGTCTGTGGTGCCTCTTGACCCTCCAGCAGATCCACACTCACACCCAATTGGATGTCTATTATGAACAGCCAGAATGTACCTTCAATCCCTTCATCCTGATTATGTGATTTCCCCCATTACCTAAAACCCTGGCGTCAACCAATCCAGCTCTGGATAACCCAGATCTCAACCTGAACAACCTTCACAGAGCAATATCACGGAGCAAACAACAGCTCCCAGCCACCCACCACACATGCATGTGCACATTTCTGGTGGAAACCCCAGTCATTTTCTCTGCAGGTTTCCATCTCCAGCTGCTCAAGACCATTTATTACTCCTAACAAAGCCCAAACAGAAGCAAAAGCCTCTCCGTAGCTCCCTTCTCACTGCAGTAACTTTTCGCTGCTTTGTTTCCACAGCAACTGTTTGCTCAGCCAGTTGTTCCTTTGCTCTGGCGAACGCAACGCTGCTTCGCTCCACTGAAACACAACCCAAGCAGAAAAACCCGACAAAAACACCAACTGGTGAGCTGGACCACACAGAGGAGAAGACCCCTCACTCAGGGATGGATGCTTGGTCCGTTCTTGGGGACAGGCAGGAAAACAAGTGAAAAGGGAGGAAAAGGCGGTGCAGAGCTCTGCTGAGAAGGAAACAAGCAACGCCATGGTCTTCCTCCCCCACCTCCTTCTCCTACCTTCTCGTGCCAAGGTTGGGCTGCAGCCAAAGCAATTGTTTCCCCCCGACGTGACGGACGACACACAGCGAGAGGCTTAGCGCTGGCGAAGGAGCAGGAAAGCTCCTGCTGTCTGTGATCCTAACACTAAAAAGCAAAAATCCTTGTTCCCATCCAGTTGTCCCTAAACAACTGAAAACCTTCAGACACCACCCACCTTCCAAGAGAGGAGACCCAGAGGAGGACGCAAGGAAGAAGGTGGAATCTGAATACAGGAACTCCCATATATATAAATACGTGGAACAATCTAGGTTGGAAAAGATCTTTAGGATCACTGAGGCCAACCATGAACCCAACTGTGCAAACCCACTGTCCCTAAACTCCCAATCTCCAGGAGTTTGAAACTCATCTAGGATGGCAATTCAACCCCCTCCCTGGGCAGCCTGTTCCAAACCCTAATGACCCTTTCTATAGAGGAGAGGTTTTCCCACATGGCCAACCTAAACTTCCCCTGGGGCAGCTTGAGGCCATTTCTTCTTGTCCTGTTCCTTGTGAGAAGAGACCAATCTCCACCTCTCTCCAACCTCCTTGGGAGATTTGTGGAGAACGTGAAAACCAGAGCTCCTGCTTCACTAAACCTCAGAGGCAGAACAGGTCTGAAGTTACAAGAATTCTAGCAGGAATTCCACTTGGCATTTCTGACTGAAGGAGCCTCGGGATGGCGGTTACCAGAAGGGCACCACCAGACCAGTCCCAAGCTCTCAGCCTTTGTAAACCGTGATAAACCTCAAGGAGGTGTTTGCTGAGCCAGACGGACGTCGTTAAAGGTCACTTTGAAGCTTTTCCTCTTGTGCGAGCAGTCAGTTCTCTCCTGATTCTATTTTTGGAGCTTTTGAGAGCTTTTCCTTCACTGACTTTGGGTCTGTTTCCTCTGACAACTCCTAGCATCTTTGTGTGTTTGGGTGGTGGTTTTTAACTCAGCATTTATTTTCCTCACGCCCTTAGCTCCAGAAGAGCAAATGCAAATCAGAGCATAAAGCACTGATGTTTCAGGGGCAAAATGTTTTCATCTGGAAGAATAAAGTCCTTTTGAAATCCTAATCACCACCAGGGAAAAAGCAGCTCATCCCTGAACTTCCAGACACTCTCCTTCAGCTCTAAACATGGTGGGGAAAGGGGGATGCAAGGCTGATCAAAGCAGAGGACATTCCTGAGTGGATTTAGGGGAGGGATAAAGGATGCTGTTGAGGGACCAAGGATGCTGCTGAAGGTCACTCAAGTTTTGTTTTATTAGTAGCATGATGGGATAACTTGTAGGTGTCCTCCAGGCTGGTAGTAAAGACGATCTACAGCCAGAGGTTCTCTGCTAGAAGTTGGGGACAAGGTGCAACGAGAAAATCTCTACTGTAAATAGACAGAAGAACCACAGAATGGGTCAGGTTGGGAGGGACCTCAGATCATCTACCAAGCTCCCACCATCCATCCCACACAGGGGAATATACTGCCTCGTCATCTTTCCAGAGGCCACAAGCAGAGTTTCAGAAATAGGGAGGAAAAAATAAAATCACGCTAAAACCCTAAAAACCAGCAGAGGTAGAACCAAAGCTCCTCTGGACACTTAAGCTGTTCTCAGGGTTGGAACAGCCTGATCCAAAGGATCTCAAACTGAATTGGGGAAGTTTTGAGGAGCCTTCAGTGTGGTCTTTCCATGCTTAAAGAGAGATGAGGGCAGACTTTTCAGCAGATGCTGTTGCAATAGCACAAATGAAACTGAAAAGAGGGAGATTCAGACTAGAGAGAAGGAAGAAACTGTTGACTCTGATGAGACCCTGGCCCAGGTTGCCCCAAGAGGTGGAAGAAGCCCCATCCCTGGACCCATCACAGGTCAGCAGGTAACCTGCTCTGGTTGGAGATGTCCTTGCTTAGGGCAGGGAGTGGGACTGGAGGAGCTTTGAAGGTCACTTATAGCAGCAACAGGATGATTTCAACAGCTGGATCAAAGGAGCAGACCCAGGATTCAAGCAACATCTTAGGAGACAGTTCCTGTGTTCTGATATCTTTTGCTAAAAATAAGTCAGCGTGCAGGGAAAAGCTCTCAAGCTCCTTATGACAAAGATAAGGCCTGAACTTGATTATTTCAACACTCCTTCACATCTCTGGTGCTGTGCAGGCAAAAAAACCCTTTCAAATCCTTAAACTTACTTAATGCAGATGTTTAGACTAAAATAAAATTCCCCCCTGAGCCAAAAGCATGGGTGGAGGACACCAGGAGACCTAAACCAGCTCAAGGACTTCTGACCTTCCCGTAACCCATCTTTATTTACCATCACAGCTTGCTCTTGTGTGGATGGATCCCTAAAACCCGTAAGTTTTCCTCAGTAATGTCAATATTTTGAGAATTCAAGGTATTTGCAGGTGGAAGAATTGATGTAACACAGTGATTTCCTATCTAGGACAAAGACTCGCATTCTGCTCCAAATCGACTCTTCCCCAGGAAGCAAAGATCCTCCCAAAAGCTTCATCCCAGCCCACAGCACAAAGATTTTGTAGCTGAACTAAAACTGAGCTTCTCCTCCAGCAGAGGAGAAAGTTTTACCTTGAAGAATTCTTCCACCACCTTCTCACTTGGGATGCTGGTGGTTTCTAGACAATGGGATATGGTGAAGGGGTTTAGGGTCTTCGTTTTCACAAAGATTTTTTGGGAGCTATATATACAGGAACATCACATTCATGAGGCAGTTTCATGGTTCAAGGCCACACTGGACAGGGATTTCTAGTTGATTGTGGTGACGTTAGGTCATAGGCTGGACCTGATGATTTTGGAAGCCTTTTCCAGCCTCATTAATGTTGTGGTTCTGCAGCCTAGTCTAATAGTACACGTCCCTGGCCATGTCAAGGGTTAGAACTAGATGACCTTTAAGGAACCTTCCAACCTAAACTATTCAATGATTCTGTGAATCTGAGAAGTCCTGAGCTAGAGGAATCAGGGAATCATTTAGGTTGGAAAAGAGTTTTAGGATCATTGAGGCAAACCGTAAACCCAGCTGTCCCAACCCACTGCTAAACCCTGTTCCTAAGCTCCAGATAAAAACTTCCAGGGATGGCAATGCAACCCCCTCCCTAAGCAGCCTGTTCCGTGGCCTGATGGCCTTTCTCTTTCCAGGGAGACACTTTCCCTCATGGCAATCTAAACTTCCCCTGAGGCACCTTAAGGCCATTTCCACTTGTCCTATTACTTGTTCCTTGTGAGAAGAGACCAACCTCCACGTCTCTCAGGTAGCTGTAGACAGAAATGAGTTCTCCCCTCAGCCTCCTTTTCTCCAGCCTAACCAGCCCTAGGCTCCCTCAGCTGCTCCTCAGAAGGCTTGTTCTCCAGACCAGCCTTCAACCTTCTTCCCACGCTAGTGGACCCTGCTAACCTGGATCAACAACCTCAGGGTGAGGTGGCAGAAGAGGAACAGCTCAAAAGCGGAGAAATGAAGCAACACCCAGACGTGCCCATACCCGCCGGAGCAACAGGCACTGCCGAGGTATCAACTGCCAAGTTCCTCAAGTTCAACTCACCCTTCTTTCACCCCCAATTAAACAAAAATAAAATAAAAATCATCCCTATTTTGAATAGTCAGAGACAGCAAGGACAAAGACACAAAACAAGTGGAGGTTTTCGGGGTGAGGGTGACTCAACCCATCACAGAAGTCTAAGAACTCTATTGAGGATGTTTTGCTGCTGGCTACACCCATAAAATGAAGCCCAGAAGATAAAAATAGCAGTCTGACCCTGGCTTTACCCTTCTAAGCACCCCTGAACCCCTACCTCACCTTCATCACCATTTCCCCTACCCTCCAACGCTCTCATTCCTTTCATTCCCACTCCACAGCTCCCTATTTGCCCCGTACTTTCTGCCCCAGACCCCTCCCCTGCTCTCCAAGACCCTCCTCCAACTATTCTCTATCCAGGTCTTACTACCTGCCATCCTACCCCACAAGTGCCACCCCATCCTCCTGTCCCCCAGCCTCTCTAACCCCCACCTATTCACAGCCCCCCAGTACCCTCAGTCCCACAATCTCCCACACCTGGAACTTCTCCTTCATATTCCAAATAGCTGCAAACCCAACCCAGACCCTCTGACATCTCCTAATCGTCCCCAAACCCAGCCCAGACCTTCTGACTCTCTCAACATCCCAAGACCCCTTCAAACCTTCTCTCCCCAAAACCCC